>CACKRE030004963.1:127516-200765 GCA_902602495.3 Ectocarpus sp. CCAP 1310/34 | reverse complement strand
TCCCCGCCGACCGCGAGCGGTCGGCCCACCAGCATCCTCCTGGAAAACGTTGGGAATAGGGCGTACGAACGATGGTTGTGCGAGGCTGCTGCACACACGGACATCCATGAGGCGTTGTGTTTTTGTGTTGTAGCGCGTGGAGTCGCATGGACGTGCGCAGGTACAGCAGCACCTTCTTCTGTGTCACCTGCAGGCCCTCTCTACAGCGCCCGTGCAGGAGAAGAGAACCTGGTGCTTATCCCGTCTGCAAAACTCCTTCCGGTGTTGTCTTGTCGAAACCCACCCGCCTCGTGACCGCTGCTGTCGCTAATGGATTGTGCTCGTCGCACCGCCGCGGGTGGTGGACATGTGACGTTTTCTCGTGCCATGTGTGGGGATACGCAGGCAGTGCAACCGAGTGGGCAAGCCGGTGATTGTGGCCACCCAGATGCTGGAGTCGATGCAGACGAACCCACGACCAACTAGGTATGATGTAGTGGAAGACATGGCGGTGGTGGGTGTCAGGGCATGCATTCTCACATGGAAGAAGAGGAGGGGGGCGTATCCACGACAACGCTGCAGTACCAACCCGCTCGTAAGAATGGCGATTGTGAGATAGTCAAGTTGAGAATTTGAATACGGTTGGGACAGTTTGGGGCGGCATTATCGCGTGCTACACCTACACTCTGAATAGCAGGCGCCGTCGGGTATACATGAGCGAGCCTGTTTCTCAAATCGTTGTGAGCCGGCCGGCACTGTTGTTGCTGTCGTTATTTGGGTAGATGCCGATTTTTTGTTTCGGTACAGCAAACTTGCTTGAATATTCACAGCCTTCCATGTTGCGCAGTGTGCGTTTGCTGCGGCTGTTGCTACCGCCACGGCCACCTTCCCCGCTGGCGGTATAGGCGTTGTCGTCCATCGAGACGCCGCTATCTTAGTTCGCCTACTGTATGCATGAACCCTCCACCGAACAATGAGACGCGGCACCGAGTAACACTCTGCACCGAGTCGACCCTCATTTCGATGTTTCACCCTTGTTTCCTTTTCGATTTCTGCCTGTCCCTTGTCGTCGTGCCATATTTCGTCGGTGCCTTTCGTACGTATGATGCAGGGCCGAAGTTAGTGATGTGACCAACGCGGTTTATGATGGCGCTGACGCTGTCATGCTTTCGGGCGAAAGTGCACAGGGAAAGTGAGTCGCCGCCCTTTTTGTGTTGTCTGCTGCTCGTGCTGCTGTTGCTGCTGCTGCTGTTGCCAGCCGGCTTGTTTGAAGAGCCCATCCCACCGAACCTGTCGACTACTGCCATATTCACATCCCATTTTGCTCGCGGTTTCCCGTAGGGCCCAGGGTCATGTGACGGAGCCCATGCACAACTAGTTAGACCGGCCCTCCCTCCCGCTGATTGAGGCAAAAGCATGCGCCAAATAATTTCTCCCCAACTCGCTGTGACACGAGTCTATTTTCCGAATGATTTCTGAGCATTTCGGTGTGACAATGTATGGATGTCTGGCTGACACGGGACGCAGCGAAGCGGGTGCGAAAACAAATGGAGGTGGTCCCGGTTGTTCGTCCCAACACATGGGGTGCCCCGTAGAATCGGTGGAGGTGACGCGAGAAGTCGAAGTTATTAAAGTCATATGCCGTCATGCCGAACGTGTCACGTGTTTCCCCGGGTTCCGGTAGTCACTGGACACAGTACCAAAATAGTATCCATCGTCTCAACAGATTATCTTCGTTTGGCCTGCCTTCCTCTGGGTTGTTGGTTGCAAACTTCCAAATGACAGGTACCCCGTGGAGTCAGTCGAGATGATGCGATGTATCATTGACGAGGCTGAGAGCTGGAAGGGTTCCAACCCGGAGCTGGTTCTCCCCGATGCGGCTGAACCTTCGGCGACTTCCGAGATGGAAGGCATCGCCGCGGCCACCGTGCACGCGGCCCGCAGCCTCAGTGAGTTTTGTCGGTCTGAGTTCAACAGAACGAGGGCATAGGTTAGGATGGGGTTCTCAGCCTCAGCGAGCTTTTCTGCACGATTTGGACCACCAGTGCGTCATATCCGTACTGGCCGCCCCGCTTCGTGTTGAGATGACAGGCGCCCTTACCCTGTGGCTTTGACGGATGGCAACAATGTAAAGCTACAGGTGAGGTATTTTTTGTATCGTCTTTTTCTTGTAGCATCGCCGTAAAGGAATGAGCCGTGATATCTTGCGTTCAACCCTTTCTATCTTATCCCCGCGTTTTTTTTTTCTTTCCTATGTAAAGAGGCAAAGCTTATCGTGGTGGTGACCAAGAAGGGGTACATGGCCCGGTTGGTGGCCAAGTTTCGCCCGAATGTTCCGGTAAGTTGATGTGAGGGTAGCATGCATATTGGAGTTTGCGTCGTGTGTCCGCCCGTTTGCACCAGGTGCAGCAGCTTCGTACTGCTGTCGCCGCCGAGTCCGTCGATGCGAGTGTCACTGCTGTACATGTAACTTCATGTCATCCTCGTGACACCACACCAACAGCTCCTCGTATGTATGCAAGTACATGGGTGTTGCTTCCCACCGCCAGTCCCACTCCACGCTACTACCCCCGGTATATCGCGTCAGTTGTTGTTTAACTGGATGTGCTACCCGTTCACGCATGTATGACTGCTCCCTCCCGGCTTGTCGTGCTCACCGCCCCTGGACCGCCAGGTTATGTGCATTTGCCCCGATCGTAAGGTAGGGCGACAACTCATCCTGCACCGAGGGCTCCACCCTGTGGTGCTCGACGAGCCCGACTCGCCTTCCACCCAGGCAGACGCGGTGCAACTGGCGAAGGGCGCCGGGTTCTGCAAGGCGGGGGACACCGTTATCGTGGCCTACCGGGACCACGTCTCTCCGGCGAAGGACCTGGCCCTCAAGATTTTGGTGGTGAGAGAGACCCGGAAGCATGAAGCAGCACCTTGGGCGGCCCTTCTTTGATCGTCTCAACGTAGAGCGCAGGCTACATGCGTTGTTTTTTTGCCTTCATGTGGTAGGGGGCAGCATCAAAATTGTGTCATGAAGCAAGGACAAAACGCACCTAATCCCGACTCTTCATGCGATCTGACGTCCGTGATACTTGGCCTCCTATGCGTTGTGGAAAAAATAGCAGAGATGCGCCGGAATAGTGCATCTCGAAAGTGATGGCGTCCCCAAAACGACCAAGAAAAGCGGCCCGAGAGTATATGTACCCCGTCCCCCCCCAACCGCCGGCCCCCGCCACCGGCGATAGAGTAAACACTCATTGAACATGATTTTCCGACTTTGTGTCCTTTAAGTCCCTCACCAGTCGCCTACCCGTCACCTCCGAGCACCTCAAGTTCTCACACCCTTTTTGTCGCTTTCGTTCGTTTCGCTTTCGCCATCTTCACGCGACAGGTGCGCGATTGAGAGTCCGCGCCGGAAGAGATGGTTATTGCTTTCCGTGGGGCCTCACGGCGATGGGGTACTAGAGCTAGGGATTGCGGTACAGTAGGGACAATTAAGAGTGCTACTTGAAGAAGGGACGGCGCTGCGAACAACTGGAGGTGCAATCGAAGCGCTTGCTTGCTTGGTGACGTCTGTTCCGCCGGTAGATGATATTGAAAGACACACTTCTTTCAGCGCGCGTGTAGTGGGAGCGTGTGAGTACCCGCAGTCATAGGAGAGTCAGATGATAGATAGGTGTGGATGCTGTCCGCTAGGTGTTGTTCGTGTCAAACATACCGCGGCGTGAAATATGCAGCCTGATTTTTTTTCCTATATATCTCTGGAGCGATAATTTTTTAGTGCGATGTGGCCGCTGTTGTTGCGTTGAATAACAAGGCATACGTGGGTATCATGCCATTGCCAGATTAGCTACAGTAGTGTGTAAGCATGGGTTGGAGCGCAGGCTTTCTGGGGCGTAGCGTGTGGAGTCTAGGGGCAATCGTACATTTCGGAGCAGCCAGTCTGCGCGCCGGCGTTCTCTGTGGGGCACTACATACATTGGTTTTGGTAATGGATTCTTTTCTGAGCACCTGCTCGTTAGGGTCAAGTTCTCTTGTGTTTCTGTGTTTGCCCGGCATCCTTCTTAGTTCTTAAGTGATGGTGGCGAGTTTCATAGTGTGGGAAATGAAGGGAGTCGTCGTTCACCAAAACAACGCCTATTAGCCTATGTCACCGGCGAGATCTTGTACGCATGCCCTGCCTGACTCATGCCGTCAATCTTACGAGGAAGACAATTTGCTTCCATGGGGTGCAACACAGGCGTAACGTCATGACATGGAGTCTAACATCTGACAACGACTAGAACAAAAAAAACACTGTGCAGCACTGACCGTCGGAACGCATCACACGACCACCTCCAATTACACCATCAATAAATAGCACGAAGGACGGCAAAACCTGACAACAAATATCAGTACGTACACCAATGCTCGGCGCGGTAGGAGGTGCATTGATACGTTCGTAAGACGCTGCAGTAATTTAAATTGTGCGACGCATACAATGACAGACTCAGCAGGCTCTTGGACTGCAACCTATGGTATATGACCATAACAATCATCCATAGACTGCATCTACAGCAGTTGTTATCTCTGAGGGCGGGGGGCACTCAAAGAAGACCTACGCACCCCCCCGCCCTCCCCAAGCCATGATACGTCCCCCCGTTTACACTCGAACTTGCAAGTGAAGTAGCATACGACAGCGCTGTCTTTTCTACACACCTCTGCTTTCCTTGTCCGGCGCGCGTGGCTGCCAAGGCATGACACACATGAACAAGATAGAGGGGCGCCCGCCTTGTGGTGCAGAAGCTCTCGGCAGTCGACGCAATGAACGGCGCATTCAAGTTGGCCAACATGTCGCCAACAACGCCTCGGCCAGCCCACACGTGTACAGCGCAAGCAGCAGCAGCAGCAGCAGCAGCAGCAACAACAACCTAGCGCGCCGACGCTGTCGCCCCCGGCGCTCGTCCTTCGTAACGGTAGTGGCGTTTGGCTCCGTGCTGGTCGGTGCTGCAACGGCCTCTTCTGGGTCAAGGAACCCGCCACCACCTCCGCCCCCTCCTGCCTCGTTGGGAAGCCAGTACAACGGCAGGCAGGAGCAGCACCAGCAAGATCGATGGGCCGGTTGGACCCCCCCCCCGCCAGGGCCACCCCCGGATCCTGTTGGAGGGGGCGGTGGGGAGGAGGCGGGAGTATCGTGGGGAGAAGTAGTACCGGGGTCTTCTCAGGGAGTAGCAACAGGCCAGCAGGGTGATGGGACGGTGTGCGAGGACGGCACGACAAGTCGCGCAGCGGCTGTGGGGATGATGGGGCGCAGCCATCATCATCATCAGCAGCGGCAGCAGCAGCAGGGAGTGGGTGCACCGGGAGGTGAGGCAAGAGAGGTCAACCAGCAGGCGCACGAGCGCATGGTGATGATGGGGCAGCAGCCAGGGCAAGGAGGACCGCTGTCCCCGCCGAGCTCAATGCAGCAGTACCCCCAGCAGCGAGAACTTGAACGGCAACAACAGCAGGGACAACCTGCCGCTTGGGGGCAGGACGGTGGCCAACAACACCAGCAGACTCAGGAACACCTTTACGACAGGGCCCGCAACAGCAATGCTGGTAACAACGGAAACAACGGGCATGCGATGCCCCCGCAGTCCCCGCCCTCCGCGATGTTCCAACAGCGGCAGGTGGAGGCAGCGGCGGCCGGCAATGGCATGGCCGGCGGGGCGGGATCGACCGCGCGGCTCGGAGGAGGCGGCGGCGGTGGCGCCGGCGGCGGGCAGTGGGAACCTCCGTCGGCTGCTAGTGCCGGGGCTGTCACGCCCGAGGTGAGAAAGAAGGGACGAGGGCCGCGACGTGTTGCGAGTGTAGGCAGTGAAGTTGGCTGTGCCGGTTGTTGCAGCAGCTGAACGCATGATAACCGGGCGATATGATGGACGTTTAAGTGTGTACCGTATGCCGGTGTGAAGAGTATAGTGCTCTATGCATCCGTGATACCAGTACCACTGTAGTCCCCGCCCAACTTCTACAGTATCCCCACTCCTGCGCAAATTCATTTCCCGGTGCCAATTTCATCACAACCACCCTGGTGGTCAGCAGCACCTCGCACTAGCACAGCACTACTTGGATGCGAGTTTTCGCTGTGCCCTGTAGGATTGCCCCCCCCCCCCCCCCNCCCCCAGACTTTGATTAGATGTCGCAAGTTTGGATACAACACGTGGTGTGATGTTTGGGCTCTGTTTGTCGCGTTTATCCTATTGGTAGGTGAAGCTCAGCCAGTATCGCAGTGCTGCTGGTGGGGGTGGGGGTGGCGGGGAGCTCGGGGGCGACCAGGAACACGATAAAATAGCTCGGGCTCTGCTCTCGAACACTGACAAAGAGGTCATCTTCGACGGGCTCAAGAAGCTCTACAGAAAAAAGGTATGCTAAGAAGTAGCGTTCCGCTTCGTCTGCATGGCATTTTCAGGCGCAACTAACCTGTCTGGCAGGCTAGATGCGAACACAAGGTTGCCATTGTTGCTCTTTGCTCTTGGTTGATGATTGGTAGGGAGTGCGGATGCGGGCAATGAGCTAGTGAAAACTTGTGTGGGCACAATACAAACGAGAAGCCCCTTTGGTAGAGCACTTCGGGTCATTGCAGTTTTCCGATTGCCGCTGTATCCCTAACGGAAAGAGGAGCTTCTCGATCTCTGATAGGGGATGTACCGGTTCACGCTACACCATACCACGCGACAAAACCACCCGAGCTACACAGACCCCCTGTCGCTAAGTTCAAGAGGGTCACTATGGATCGCCCACGGGCAGCCCACGACGACACTCTCGCACGTCTCAAACTAGACTATGGCTAACGCCCCACCCCCGTCTCGTTACCGTCGCACCCTTTCGCCTCTTGCTGGTACTCAAATACCACACATCCCATGTTTCTCACATCCTGCTTACTCTCTTTTCCACCACCCATTCCATGCTTCGTTTGTTTTCTGACCGGCCTCCCTCCGTTCCCGCAACTCCAGATTCTCCCGCTGGAAGAGTCCAGCAGATACGCGCACTTCCACTCGCCGCCAATGAACCCCGCAGACTTCGAAGCGAAGCCCATGGTGCTCATCGTTGGGCAGTACAGTGTCGGCAAGACGAGCTTCATCCGCTCCCTCCTCAAGAGAGATTTCCCGGGGCAGAGGGTTGGCCCGGAGCCGACCACAGACAGGTTGGTGTGGTTTTTGGGTGACAAGATGTGTGACGTCGCGCCATGCTTTCTTTTCCGACCTCTGCATGTGTTTTTCAGTACCTGTGACTTGGTTCGGTCTATGATTGGTCCAAGATTTTGCTTCCGGTGAACTTTGTGTGAGAGGGTAATGTTCCAGTGGCGAGGGCAGCGTATCGATAAAAGGTCTGTGTCTTTGCAGCGTTGTGTTTCAATTTTCGGAGCCAAGCTCGACCACGAGGGCAATTCTGTGTCCTTCGCCGATCACGGTGTGACGTAATCCAATCCACGGTTTGACGTCATGCAGGCGTGTCGCCCAAGTGGTTTGCTGGTCGTGTCTCGTGTTGTTTGTAATGGTTCTCTAGTACTCTCCCTCTTTTCGTGTCCCCTACATGTCTGTCCACCACGAATACTGTGTTCATTCCCGCCCTTTTTGTTTGCGTCCTCGTGTATCCGACGACCGTCCTGCACGATATTCGCAGTTTATCCCGGCCGTGATTTTGTGCCCTTGTCCGACGACAGCGCTACGGACGGTGGCCACATGCATCATGGCTTGTATCCTACCGCCCGTTTGTTTGTGGCCTTGTGTCTGACTTCGGTTCCCGCATGATGTGATGCTCGCGGCCTTCCGCGAACACTGTAAAACACGAAAACCCCCTCAGATTCGTAGCCGTGACCCACGGTGAGGACGAGCGGGTGATGCCGGGGCACGCGCTCGCGATGCAGGCGGACAAGCCCTTCCGAAGTTTGCAGCAGGTGATTTGTGACGTGATGTGACCCCCAAAGGGGAGAACGGCAGGTTACGGTTGGCGTTTGGGTAGTTGATCTTGCTGGCTTTTGGCTTGATCCTGTAGATCATGAGTCTGGAAAGACGACCAACGCTTGTTGGTTGGATTGCCGCCAGGCCGTTTTTGCGCAGAGGTTGACCTAACTCTTCGACCTAGAGATGAGACTTGTGTTTGTTTAATATTGTCGAGGGGCTATGGCCGACCATCCGCCCTTTTAGGCGGAAACCCGGCACAACTGCCATGCCATACATGTTGGCATCTCGTCGTGTGCGTTTATCTTCGGAACCGGATTTCCTGACGATGGTGTGGTCACTCGTTTCACATACCACTTTTCCGCGTCCCACGGTAGCAGTTGATTTCTTCCTTTGGTTGCACCGTCTTCTCACGCCCATACCGCCGGCCGCACATGACATGATGCCCCGCCCTTCATTCATTCTCGGTGCGGGCTGGCTGTCGACGACGACAGTTCGGTAACAACTTCCTGACTAAGTTCGAGGGCTCGGTGGTGGATGCTCCCATACTGCGGAACATCACCCTCGTCGACACCCCAGGTGAGAGGGGGGGGGAGAAGAACGAACGCGTGGTAGGAGTAGCTCAGGCAGCGAGCGACCTCTGCTTTTAGCCCCCCTTTTCCAGCAATTTTTCTTGCTTGTCCGGGACCGTGGCAAGCACTACCAACGCCTTCACCTCTTGTTCCTGTCGGATGCCATATACGGCAGAGTGGGGTGCGCAGCAATGTTGTTTCAGTTGGGGTTGGGGATCTCTCTTGAACGAGTTGGTCAATGGCCAGAGGGGCTGCGGAGCTGTGGATCGAGCAGATTTCTCGTTCGTTGCGGATGGAACGCTGGAAAGTTCATGCCCCCACCCCCCCCCTTTCTCGCTCTGCCGCCGGTATTTGTCGCCTTCACGCCCATACCGTTAACCCCATGCCCTGTTTTTTGTTCGACCTGCGTGTGCTTCCCCCTGGCCGCAACTTGTTGTGGTTAGGTGTCCTCTCCGGAGAAAAGCAACGTATAGGGCGGGACTACGACTTTGCCTCTGTGATATCGTGGTTCGCGGAAAGGTGAAACATGTTTGGCGAATGCTTTTACTCTCCATCTGCTCGCGACAAGCCCCCCACCCGTGCACTTCTCGCTTGACTGTTTCTCTGGACATATGTAGCTATTGGATGTAGACCGCGAGAATCGCCGCATCCCCAAAACCGGCGTGACGTTGATCTGTCATCGCCTCCTCTGTTGTCGTCCATTTTTGTTGTTGTTGTGTTTTCCACGACATGCTCCTCCCAGGGCGGATTTGATTGTAATCATGTTCGATGCGCACAAGCTGGACATATCCGACGAGCTCAAGATGGTGATCGACACGCTCAAGCCCCATCACGACAAGATGAGGTAGGTACAAGGGCCGCACTGGAGATTCACGGCCTGTGGGTGGTGTTAGCTGGCGTGTTGAAAAATATTATTACATATTGCCTCCAGTGCTACAGCGATGACGCAACCAGTGTGTCGTAGCCAATCGAGAAGGAGCAGTAACATCGCCGCTGACGCTCGAAACGGTTTCGGGTATGGTGAATCCTGCTTTGGAAGAATGAAATCGCGCGGCTTTGTTCGTCTCGCCGACTGTTGCATTGCGATCGGCGTGGAGATGCCTGTCGCTTTTCCCCCAACCCCAAGACGTGCCTGTCCTCTGATCGCACCTCGCCTGTTGTATCTATCGCCGGGACCGCAGAGTGCTCCTGAACAAGGCCGACACCATTGACACGCAGCAACTCATGCGCGTGTACGGCGCCCTGATGTGGTCACTGGGGAAGGTCATGCAAACCCCCGAGGTGTGCCGGGTGTACATCGGATCCTTCTGGGAGGCCCCGCTCAGCAATTTTGACAACAGATTTCTGCTCGAGGTATGTATGCGCGGTTTCGATGATTGTGCCCTGGAGCAGACTCTACTAGTACGGTCCGAAGATGTGACAATCAGCAGGATTGGTCGGTTCGCGTGGTTTGGTGTTTGGTGGTGGCTGTATCGCGTTTTTTGGGAGGACTGGGACATGCGATGAGTCTCTCGTTGTTGTGTTGGGATATGTGACAGTCAGTAGGATTGGTCGGTTCGTGTGGTTTGGTGCTTTTGGGCTATATCAAATGTTTTGGAGGGGAGACGAGGACACGCGGTAAGCGTTATAAGGTTATGGTGGTCCACCAACTGGTACATGACTGGAACGAGTGACCATAATTATATTTGGAGAGCTCTTCCTGATGAGGCTGCCGTAGTCGCCGCCAATCTCGTCAGTGCACCCCTCCCCCTGGGCTACTGCACTCACCCCGCATGACCTGTGCTCGCGACTCTGCATCCCGTCGAGCAGAAAGAGAAAAACGACCTGCTGGAGGAGCTCATGCTGCTCCCGGAGAACGCGGTCGTGCGGCGAATCAACGAGCTCGTGAAGCGGGCGCGAAGCGTTAAGGTTCATGCGTACATCATCCACTACCTCCGGAAACAGATGCCGTACATGATGGGCAAGCAGGAGAAACAGGTTGGTGGATGATTTGTTTTGTGTGCCCTTTGTTACCGGACGGGTTGGTGAAGTGGTTGACGATTTCGGGGGAATGCTGCCGGGTGCCTCAGCCCCCCCCCCCTCGTGATTTCGTCCATTCCAAGAATACTACTGCTGCTGAGCTGAAACCGTTACCGCGATTTGGCACCAAGTTTACGGGACGAGTCGCTGCCCACCTGCCGTGCGGTTGTTTTTCGTACATTCCACAGGAGAAGCTGATCAGGCGGTTGGATCAGGAGTTCCTCGCCTGTGCAAGGCGCTATGGGCTGCCATTGGGCGACTTCCCGAAAGTGAGACTTGTGGCCACGAACGCGCCACGAACGCTGTACTTTGAACAATCCTTGCCGATGTATGGTCTGCTTTATGCTTTATAAAGCATCTAAAAGACGATACCTACTTTGTGAGCGTGCATGGCAGCGGTTAGCGCATACATTGGCCGTCTGTGTGGACGGATACTTTTGAGTGTCCTATTAATAGTTCGCCTTTTATCGGAACAGACGCCGGTCGGCACCGCCGTTAGCCCTCCCTTCAGCAGGTCTGCGAAGGATCAAAGGGTGAATCACGGCGATCCGAAAGTCGATCCCTGTTGAGCGTGTGTACACCGCACTTCACCTCCGTTGCTGTGTCAGGCCGATGCATGCTGTGATCTTGTTCGTTGTGAGGCTGCATACATTTTGTAGCAACGCCTGTGCGTTCTGACATAGTATTCGCCGGCTACCTTTTGATAGAGGAGATGTTAGCAATATTTTCCCGTGATTTTATCTCACCGCGTTTTGCACACGTCGTTCATCAGCCTCAGCTTGGTATCACGTGGACTCAACACTTGATGACCCGAAATGAAAAATCAGGTGGAAAAGTTCCGTCGGTCTTTGAGGGAGATTAAGGATATCTCCAAGTTCAAGAGCCTAGACAAGAGCTTGGTGCACGAGATGGACAAGGTGTTCTCCGGCGACATCCCCAAGCTCATGGAGAAGGCGGCAAGACCAGGCAACAGATAGCGCCCCTGCCAAGACCACGCCTCTCTCACAGTGGGTGGTGACGTGAGAAGATGTGTATGTATGCCGATGCCTGCGGGGACCCTCACGCGATGAGTTCGTGTCGCATGATTTATCGGCGGCTTCGAAAGCGGATTCTAACGCTGCTCCGTTGTGTAGCGGGGGGTTGATTCGAGTGTATTGTTGTATCGTGGTCCTTCTTGTGATAGTAATTTAGGAAGCAAGCAAGGCGCATGCCGAACGAAGCGTCCAGAAACAGATCTGCTTTGCGTCGAACAGTCGTTTGTAGCCTAACAGGCGAGGAAAGGTCGCCTCGGGATTTCGTGGACCAGAAGGAATGTTGGTATTGAGATACGGTGCGTGTGTGTGGAGGCGCCGAAAGGTGTTTCCCGAAGGTTGGCGAAGGGAGGTTGTCGTCAACCTGCGTCTGCCAGCCGCTTGTTTGCGTGCTGCGTGAACAGATAGTGGCACAGAAGCTTTGTGGTTGATTCTGGGGTGTCCTTTTTGAGAGCAAGGCTTCCGTCAACGTACATAGCGGGGGAGTATCATTGCACTGACTGTTTTTTAGGTCAGGATGGCGGCTGCCCTCGAGTAGACGTATTTCTTGTGTCGATAACGTGTTTGTCTGTCTGTTTTTTTGGCGCTTCGGGGGCTAAAATGTAAAACAAGTTTATTAGGCGATAAACAAACGGGATTCTGCCACAGCCGACCAACACGTCCGAAAGGAGTGGCCATATAACAGCAGTGACTTCACGGCGTGTTTGCTCAGCACCCTCAAATATCAGCTTACATTTTGTGTTTCGCAATCAATCCGGTTCGCTGTTGCCTCTGTACGAAACAGAGGGAGATAAAAAAGTTGGGCGCTGCGTCAGCCCTCAATTGTGCAGGGCTCATGTCGTTATTCATGGTCCAGCTGTTTCGGCCCTCTAGAAATGTACTTGGTCAACGGTTGTAAAGCACTGCTTTTCTACTGCACATCATTGGAGGTAACAAGGCGATAAACCCCAATTTTTCAAATCATGTCCTACCCACACCAAGGAAGGGCGGCGAAAGATTCCTTCACGACGAAATCCAGTAATTCTTAGGCAGGCAGCGCTAGAAGCACAGCTTCGTCCTGGGATTGACGATGGAGTTTCCATTCCCCCATGTCCTGCCGCGTAGTTGATCCAAGACAGCGGTACCACCGCGTTCCGTGTGCCTGTGCACGCTCAACCACCACCTATCGTGGGCCAACCTTGCGAACACGCGCCGTCTTGCACAGCGCTACCGGCTCTTGAGAGGTGGCACGACCTGCGCTGCGGTGGTGGCCGCGTCGATCGACGGCTGGTCAAGAAAACTATGCGCCGATCGCGACGACCAGTGCGCTTGCACGTGGGCCCTGAGCCGCGCTGATGCTGCCTCTGGCCCAAACGCAACTCGCAATAAAAGCTCCTGCACGTGAGCCGATATGACCAGAGGAGAGTTTAATAGACGGGTTTGGAACGTTTCAGGAGAGAGCGATTGGGAAGAGCGCATTTTTTACGGAATATGAGTACCAGGTGGACTAAGAACAGCTTGTGGCTCGAGCCAATTTATCCCTAGTCCCTACCGCAACATCATCCTGCGAGGCATAACCTTCATATATCCCGCGGGGAATCGATAAATTTGATGGTCAAGCATTACCCAGGAATCTATATACTTGTAAACTCGGAGACTCGAAGACAACTGTCCGTCGGGGGATCAACTGGAGGTCGCTACTTGGGGTGCCGGCACGCTCTGTACCTCCTTTCGCCACTGTTCATGCACCAACATGCTGGACAAATCTCCTAGCCATTGCAGGTACTCCGCAGGCCCCACGACCACGGTCGTCACCCCCCCCGCCCTATCTTCTCCAGTCGCCATCGCTCTTGTGGTTTCCTCGGGAATCTCTGAGACCACCGCTCCCGCTCGATCACCGTCCTTCATCCCGCCTGTCGCTGGCAAACCTGCCTGCAGCCCGTTCCCGATATCACCCAGCCGCCCCTGAGACGACGCAGCGACTTCTGCACCTTCTCGGGAGGAATGTTGAGGATTGCCCGTGCTGCCATCAACGTCGCCCTCCTTTGCACCGACGTGATCAACGCGCTGCTGACGCCCTTTCGGAGCGGTGGCGTGGCTTACAGAAGTCGACCGCACCCCGACAGCAGCGCTAGCGTGCTGCGGGGACGGGGGCATGGTGAAGGCGTTCCCAGGGGATCGCGATTGGGCCGTCGGTAGGGTTGGGGACGGCGAGGGCGGCGGAGGGTGGCGGGGTTGCCGAAGCGCTCGAGCCGGGTCGGAGCGATGTAGCTGCCAGGCTTCGGCGAGAAGCTCTTCAACACGGGATACCTGCCGCCCGTCGATCAAGACACGTCGGTGCGGGTGCGTACCACCCACGAATAAATCAATCGTGCAACGGGCATGGTGATCGTCAATGACAAATGAGAAACGTGTGCCTTGCATCTACAAACCACAAGCTCCAACTTTTCCCAAAAAATTACATGGGCCGTGTACCAAATGGTTCGCAGTCCGCAGATGCGTACGCTAGATATTGCCATGAGCTGGCGACAGGCGTCCTCGAAAAGCTAGCGACCGCTCGGCGCTCAAACATGTATCCCGCCCATCCCACGTGATGACTGCATTATTCCTCCTGATCTCAAGAGCGTGGACACTGCTGAGGCACCTGTCCTCTCATCTGCCGCACAAGGGCGCGCCAGAGGCGCATCACTCGCTCCAGCTCGGTGGTGTGCTTGTGAATCAGGAGCTCCCGGCAACCCGGCAATTTCTCCAATCCACCGAGATTAATATCCCCACCCTGCGGCAGCAAGGTACAGCAGTAGCGGGCGTCACGATCCTGTAAGTCCTCAAACGCTCCAGGGGGGGTCAGTGTGAATGAATCACCGCACTCGGTGCCGGGAGGGAGGACGTCCTCGGTCGTTGATAGCATTTTGGGCTCGATTGGCCATCGACCCTCATGATTATGTGGTGCGTCGTCCCCTCGAAAACATCGAGTAGGAGGTTACCACCTTCTTTGTTATCCGCATTCCCCACGGAACCACCACCTTCTCAAGTTCATCCGTCTGAAGCGAAAAGAGTGCAGACCAAAACAAATACCGTTTGTTGGTCCGGCTCGAACAGCTGGAGGCGATCAATAAGGTGAAACGCTGACCCAAGAGCTCGCTGCGAGTCGCCCTCTCCTTTTCGCCATGCCCAGTACTGCAGACGCGTTCCACGCACGCACGCACGCACGCACGCACGCACGCACGGACACAAACATTGTATTATGGCGGCTTAAGTTACTAGCCAGCTTTGCAAGCCGTGGCGAACGGCCTACCGCCACGAGACGAGTAGATCCACTCTCTTATACGTGTAGTCCAGACAAGGAATACCGTCATCAGCAAGGCCAAGCCTTCGTATCAGACGCGTCCTGTGCGTCGGCCAAGCGGCTACGGCGGTACCCTGCGTGTGTTCGTCTTGGTCCATTCGCGATTCATTGAGGTGCGGATCCTCAATCGGGGCTCACCCAGCTGCTGACGATGTGATCCCGCACAACCCGACAAAAACACGAAACAAGCACGAACCCATGACCCATTGGAAGGCAAAAGCACCTTGCACTCGTGACACGTCCATTACTTGTAAGCTGGTGCTTGCTTAATAGTAAATTCGGCCAGGAACCGCCTGCTTGGCCTAGGGATGTGCTCCCTTGAATGTGTGGGTCAAACCATATGGGAGGGCGAGCTCTGGATCCAAGCCGTCGCGGGTCAGTTGGTTCAACAGTTTATCATTTCATGCGTCAAGCAAAGTTCCAGAACTGCATCTCATCTATCGTCACACCCGTAACGCCCTCGGCCGTTGATGAGCGTATCTGCTGGGTTTATGCATACATCCCTACAAATAGATGTGAACAAAAGAACGCAAGCACAGCTCAAACCCACAAGGCTTCATGGCGGCTTAGCAAAGACAGATAAGGGCACCTACACTAGAGAGTCGTCTCGTATCAAGCTACAGGCTACCCACTGCCATTGTATGTTGTACTCCACCTCTTTGGCGGCTTGGTGGTACAAGGAGCGGTACCGACGCTGTGCTTGCCTAGCCTTGGCCGGGCTCGGACTCGGTTGCCTCGCCAAGACCCCTCCCACTCGAACCTTAGACCCTGACCAGGTTTGCTGCTGCTCCTCTTCTACATCTCGTCGAGAAGGGGTAGCCATTGCCGACAGAGAGGAGCGAGCGACAATAAAATGATAGAGCGGCAAACACTGCTGCAACTGCTGTTACCACAAGGAGTTGGGATGGGGAACGGACGCGGCTGCAGGCGGGACTGTACAGACTGCGATCGCTGATTGGTCAGGGCTGGTTCCCGCCAGGACGGGGATGGGCTCTCCTGTTCTCACCTCCTGCGCATCTCCTGTGTTCGGTTTGAGCACACCTTGTAATCCGTATCAGAGCCATGAACGTGATCCAGGAGATAAGGCGCATCAACGAGCGGGAGCTCGAGCAAGGGGTGTCCGGCAAGGCCTCATGGCACCACGAATACAAGGACAGTGCGTGGGTCTTCGCCGGAGGCTTTCCGTACGACCTCACCGAGGGGGACATTCTTTGCGTTATGTCACAGTGGGGGGAGATCGAGGACATAAACCTGTGCCGAGAGAAGGATACAGGGAAGTCCAAGGTATAACGATGGGCAGGACCAGAAGGGCAGAGCATGCCAGTGTCGCGCTGTGCGCCTCCAGGCTTGGTGTGGAGCACGGCTGGTGTGTCTCCGTCTAACTGCTGTGTACTCCGAGTATTGTCTGCCAATGATGCAACGCTACTGTAGATGTCGCGTTCTCCGAGTAAAGTCGTTGCTAGCGGCTTCTTCTGTACCACCGGTGTTGGTGTAACTCCTGTGACGCGTTGGATGTCTCACTGCATTCATATTCTGTACGACGACACACTCAAGACGGAGGGACTACCGCTTGCGTTTGTAGGTGTGGCGGGTGGAGGTTGCCCCGCAGTTTTTTTTTTTCTTCTTTTACACGGGGGGGATATCTTCGATGTTGGTGACAGCAATGTTTTTTATTGTGAAGACAACAATAACAACACCTGCTGGCATCACCGACAAAAAATTCAGTGCGTAGGCTTAGATAGACTCGATATAAGCCCAGTACCCAGCCGGTTTCCCTCCACTTACTGGAAAGACTTCAACACATCCCCTTCGACTGTGTTATGTCTCGAACGGATAATCTTTCTGAGTATTATTTTCCCCAATACACACCACATTTTGGGTTGCAGGGGTTCTGCTTCATCAAGTACGAGAACCAGAAGAGCACCATCCTCGCCGTGGACAACTTCAACGGCATCGATCTGTTGGGTCGCACGATTCGAGTCGACCACAAGCACAAGTACTCCCTGCCCGCCGAGGTGCGTGGAGAGAGAGAGCAAGAGAGGGAGGTTCTGTAGCGTCCGTGGATAGCCAATTCCACGGAGATAGCTGCGGCTGAAGCACCGATATCTTGAAACAGCATGGTAACACGCACGTTGCACAACCTTCCTCGCCTCTACCCCAGAACTGCGCTAACTGAAAGACTGCTTGTGTTGGTTCATGCTTTTGGTGTCCACGCTGTAGACCAGCGTGTGCGATTCTCGGTTGTGCATCCAACGCGTATGTTGTGCATCGTTGTTGCACGCGACCGTGTCGGTTCAATCAGGTGAGGGAGAAAGCGGAGAAAGAGGACGAGGAGAGGATCGCTCGGGGTGAGGCGCCGTCGGAGAAGGGGCCGCAGTGGAGGCCTGGTGTCGCATACGAAGGGAAACAGCTGGCCACATCTCACAACTTCCACAAGGGTGTTGACGTGTTCGCCAAACCAGAGCAGGTGTGACTTTGAGAGAGATCATTTGCAGATTTTCAGCGGGTGGCTTTTGAAACGAGATTTTCTGAACTTTTTGTTGCGACCTACTGCCGGTCGCCCCGGTAGTCTAGTTGGTATTCTAGTGGCCACAGTCAGGGGTTCGAATCCCGGCGTAAGCGCGGTGTTGTTGCAAAGTGTGTATTTCCTCTCGCTTCCGTTCATGGCCTGAGTTCGAAACGCTTGTTCGTGTGTACACAGAGGGAAGAGAGTGCTACAATCTTCTCGCATTACAAATCGAAGGCAATGAACGGCAGGAGGGGCGGGGAGGGGGCCTCAGGGATAGGAACCCTTGTGTGTGACTGACCACGGGTAGGAGTAAATGCCACAAATGCTGTGAGCGCTGATCTAAAGTCAAGACAAACAAAAACATGAAAGCGTGATGATCAAGCGCAAGATATACTACAAAGAGCAACACGTGCGTTGGCGCGCTCGGATCGGCCGCTGGGTGTGTGATATCCAAGGCGTGTACGTTTCAGGAAGTCATGTGTTTGAGCCGAATTTTTGACCGAAGCCATGGTTTTGCTTCAGACCCGCGGTTGAGGAGGTTGGGGGCCGTAGCGTCCGACACAGCTTTTCCCCGAGCCCGTCTCCTTTCACGCTTGAGCTACACGCTGCTGTCCTCGTTCGTTTGTACCCCTCGTCTGACCGTGGAACATACGATGCCTGAACGGACTGCGCCTGAAACATGGTCCCAACGCAACAATTTGCAACTCACACACATAGGGTTCTGGATCGAGCGATGAAAGCGATGGTGCTGGGGGAACACTGGGCGAGTCGGCGGCCGCGAAGAAAGAACGTCGGGAGGCAAAGCGGAAAAGAAAGGAAGCTCGGGCGGATGCGCGGGAGCGGAAGAAGAGGGACAAGGAATCCTCTGCCGGGGGCGACGGCAGCGACGGCTACCACAAGAAGAAAAAGAGCAAACACCATAGGAAGGACAAGAAGAAAGAGGACAAGAAGGAAGGCCGCGCCCACGGCAAGGACAACAAAACCAGAAGCAGCGAAAATCCACGGGCCGGCAACGGCGGACGGGGTGAGGAGAAGGTCGGCGAACGACACGATCATCGTCGCGACAAGGAGCCACCCACTAGCCGCAGCAGCGGCGCCGACGCGAGCGGGGCTTGGGAACGAGGCGCACGTGCGCCCGGCGACGGCCCGTATTCCGGTGGCCCCCCCTTTTCTTCTTCTTCGCAACCTTCAGGTCGTGCCCCGGCGTTGGCACCACCAGTCCCTCTGTCTTCGGGCAATGTCATGGATTGGAGGGGACTGGGCGGGCGCGGCGCCGGCGGACGGGGGGGAGGCAAGGGGGGCGGGCGAGGCAGAGGGGCCCCGCAGAGTGGTGGGCGCGGTACAGAAGGGATGAACTCGATGGGGGGTATGGATCGTCGACGGTAGTGGGTGGCTGAAATGTAGTGGATACCCGAGGTTGTGGCAAGGCCGTGATTCGCTGTAGATTTTTTTTTCCTTGCTTAGCATGGGTATTCTTTGCTGGAGCCTTCAGGGTGGTTGGTTGTGACGTGGCTATCCCCGTCGGGCGTGAGGGTGTACTGCGAAACTGTCGCACCAAACATGGCGTTGTGATGGAGGACGAACGCTGATACAGCCTTTGGAGGCAAATGAGTGTGCCCAGCTTGGAATGACCGCAAGCACATGGTGATGGATACGCGGGCGCTGGTGTCTGCGAGGTGTGGTGTAGTGCGCGTGTACGCTAAGTGTTTTTTCAGAGAATCGCTGTAACTCGTGTTCAAGTTGGTGGCAGCTTGCGACTTGTTCGCTCAGGCATGCCTCAAGCCTGCGGCAAGATGCGTCTGCAACATGCCCACATGAAAACTGCCATTATTGTCGACACCATGTACGGGCTGCTTGCCGAAGAATCCCTTGTCGCACAAGCCAGCGTCACTACTGTTGTCCTGGCGAAATCTGGCATAGTTCGCAGAACTGCCAGCCAACTCATTGACCCGCGCAGCGTGAGACCGTTGGAATGAACGGGAGCCGGTATCTACAATTCCTATTGATCAGCTATTACCCAAAGCTCGCGCCGTCTGGGCGACCCGTTTCTTCATCAAAGCCTTTTTTCGGCCCTCCTGCTTCCGCCGGGCAGACGTTGCTTGCGAGCTCGCCTGCGCGCACGCAAGGATGAAGCGACGACAGGGAAAAGCGCGTACGCCTCGACTTTAAGCGTTATCGCTTCCCCACGTTTTTGTCGCAGGAAGGTACTAGGGACGACCTGGTCGTTCGTCAAGTTTGACAAGGTGCTCACTCATGACACGGGGGAGCGGAAGGATACCGATGTTCTTTTCGCGCTTGGGCCGTGCGCTCACCGTGGGCTTTCAGGTTGCCGTGTGGGGTTACTATGTTCGGCCAAAAGCTGATTTCGAAGAAAGAGAGCTGTTGTCAAGAGGGGGATCGAGGTAGACTGTGTAGGAGGTGGTGCATCGAAACGTCTATTGGAATATCAAGGCTTTCTTTCCATGCTGCATCCCACTTACCTTCAAGTCTGGCCTCCCTCGTACGGCTGAGGACAAATCTGCGCGACTAAGAATGGCTCGGTCCGCGGTCGAAACCTTCTCCATGCCGTTGGCTCGCCTCCTCGTTGCGTCCGCGAGGCCGTAGATGTCGATATCGGCACCGCTCAGTACATCATCCATCACTAGCCCGAACCCAGCGCGCTTACCCTGCAACATCAAGTGACAGAAGAAGCGATACTTCTAAGGAACTATTCCCACTTGGTATGTATGGGATGTTTGAATTTGATTTTGCAAACATTGTCGAAGATCTACAACAACGTATTTCTCTGCGTTCACCATGTGAATCGCGGACAAAGGATGAGAGGGAACCGCAATGATGGAGACGCGGTTTCCGTGGTTTTGTGTCGCACGCCTTCCCCGGCGAGGTTTGGGCCACACCTCGTATTTCATCAGAAGGCAGCCCGTTCGGTAGTGGTGTTGTCAGCGTTCATGGACAAGTCTGTTGAGTGAGACTGCCCTTTCAGCGAACCAACGATGTACGGTGTTCGGATCTCCCTGCCGACATCGTGTTTGCATCCCGATGTTCTTGTGGTGGCTGCTTGTAGTCTCTGGGGACGACCAACATGCTTGGAAGTTGGATCGATGAGACTCCCACAAAGAGTGACGATGACATCAGATCAATTGCCGAGGGCGGGGGGCAGTCCCTCTAGCGACTACTCCCGAAAGGAATACGGGCGCCATGAGCATCAAACAACGTATCAGCTTGTTCTCTCCTTTGACCGTTCTAGGCGTTTCCCTTCCAGACGGGTAGACGGCATCAATTGAAACACCGCACAATAATCTACTCAGCGAATTCACACTGTACCTGTTTGCCCATCACGAGCATGTTGGCCCGCCTCAAGTGCTTGTTGGCAGACTTGCTGTTGAGCGCATCCTCAAGGAACGACGCCACTCCCGTCGCCACCGCGTTACGGTCAAGATTGTTGGCCTCTGTCTGCGATGTTTGATACCGAACAAACAACGAAGCACGAAACCAACGTTAGTCGATGGTCGGCGATACTTACAGCGTGACAAGCAGCGGTGATAGCGAGGGAAACACAACTAAGCAAATAGGGAGGCTTCGGCCAGAGAGTTCAGTGGCGCGGAAGTGGGTGCAATCCTCGAGAGTGGTGCACCAACCATGCCACCATATACAGCGTTGTCAACTCGCTCGGCCTTTAGGCAACACCACCTCACAATCACGTTGCTTTGGCAGGTTGGTTCACCACACCTCACGAGGTGAGGAGGGCATGTCGTTACCGTGCCTCCTCAATCGGCACGATACGAGTCGAACATCAGATGCGACCTTCACTAGGGTGCTGGGGTGCTGTTGTGGGCGTGCATGGAGCTTGTGTCAATCAAATCAGGAAAATATGAACAAAACGTTCGGTTGCGTTATTGTAGGTATGTACCTCTTGCATTTCCAGCTTTTCGTTCTGTTGTCTGAGAGCGTCACCCATGCTCCGCTCGAATCGGGTATCGCGCGCTTTGGGCGGGAAGACGCGAATGTCCATCCCCGCGCCGTCGCCCTTGAGGCCCTTGGTCTGCCCCGTGAAGAGTCGGTCGAGGACCGAGGGGGTTGCTGCAGATCGACGCATTCGAGACGGGCGGAGACAGGGAGGGTTTTGCGAGAATGAACATGACGAGAAATACCAGAAAGTTTCGTCTTTCATCCACACATACGCACTTACGACACCGATGTCTTACGACACCGATGTCGTCAAGTGCGTACAGACTTAAGAAATCCCCCGACCGAATCATGTTCCCCGCCATCACCTCCTGAACACGCCACACAAAGAGCTTTGCCGGGATTCGTAACTCGTTCCCTCGCCGCCCCCATCTTGGCCGGACCGCCAGTTTGACTCACCCTCCCCCTCCGTAGCCGGCTCGCTCCCCGGCGGAACCGTCGCCGTGTTGATCCCGCTGTGCCAGAAGGAATGTCGCTGTGGGTCAACATTATTGTCAGAGTCGGAGACCGATTCTTTCGTTCCTACGCTTCCTCCGAGACCACAGGCTTCCATCACACGGCAGACACGCCTCTTGCATGCTTCCAACAGCTTGCAAACGTCCTTGGGGTCCGTTCGACGGGCGGGCGAAAAGAGGGGCGATTCCGGCAAGGGGAGGATCCTTTATCGGGGTTCGAGACCATCAGCAGCGTCTAGCTCCCTAGCGAAGCTTGCACATGACGGGCTGCTGCTGTATTCAATTACTGTCATTTTCGACTCCACTCCATGCGTCATGTTCTGCATGGTGCGGCCGGTAGTTCCAATGCGTAAGGACATCGTAACACCTCGTGCGCGGATGCTTCAAAGGGTACGCATATACTTGCCCGATAAAGATGAAGTGCATGCCATCCTTGGGGACAAGGACAAGGAGAGTTTCGTGTGGCCTATCAATCGGCGGGTTGTTTTCCTACAAGTCACAAGAGAGAAAAATTTCCCCCGTCACAGCATAGATGATGCAGGGGTGAGAGGGTGATTCCCTACGATTAGTGATGGTGTCGAAATTGGGGCGGGGTCGACGATATCTCTCTGGTGAGCACCCACGATTCACAAATTACGAGGAATGTGGAAGTACGTGTTTCATGCAGTGCATGGCAGCAGCTCCTTGTCCGAGATGGATAGCAAAACAACAAACATCCAATCAAGACGACCGCAGGGTGCGGCACAATTATGGTACCTCGTCCTTTTCCACAGGTATGGTTTCCACCAGTCCCGAACCATCCGGATAATCAACGTCGTGCTCGACCTCCAAAGGATCCTCCATGTCACGCGACGCCACCACCCTCGAAGAGACACCGCCTGCACGTACGTAATTTCGTGCGAAGGAAGGGAGGAAGGAAGCCGGGCAAGCAAGGAACGGGCTACTGACGGGGTGGGCTCGAGGCAACTGCCAACCTCGCGTGGAACCTATCCTCGGAAGCATGAGCTTTGCACATTGTGCTATGGTACGAGGCGTCGTGCACCGGTGCGGACCCTCCCCGAAATTTTGTTTTCGCCCGAGTGTTTTCGTGGAAGTAGTTGATTTTCTTGAGTCCTAGCCGTAGAGGAGCCATCACCCCGTACTCGACCAAGTATTCCAACAGTGCGTCCTACAGCAGGCTGATCCCAATGGCTTGATCCTCCGAAATCAAACTAGTAACAACAAAGAAGCATCTAGAACCACCGCGGACGAACAGCAGACACTACCTCCTTCTGCCGGCACTGGCGCCGCCACCCACGCCCCCGACCCCGCTGCACCGCCTGGGCCACTGCTTTCTGCCGCTGTTGAAGGTGTCGGTGTCGCCTCCCCCTCCAATGCCGGTGGCACGTCCGTCGCTGCCGCTGCGTTCGACAGATCCTTCGCCAGAAGTTGTTGGACCCGGCTCTTTGCCAGGATGAGTTCACCACCGTGATCGTCGGCTTCTCGTACCACTGAGTCGATCAGGCTTGCTAGGTGAATAACGCCTACCCTCAGGTCGGTGAATTCTGCCTTCGCCTGTTGATGCCGAACACACGTTGTAGGAGTTGGAGGGGCGACAGGAGTGGGTGCTACTGCCGTTGTACTGACGCTGCATGACCAGTGGACGATAAAACTGTGAAAACTCTCGGGATTATGTCGGATCAAGAAGCGTTTTCGATAGGTCTGCGCCTCTCACTGAGCCTTTGATGCTGCCGTCTCTGCCCCCTCACCGGAAAATTGCCAACAATCAACCCATTTCAAACAAAATGAGGTCCTTCAAACATGTTTCATGTGGTCGTGGACGTATCCTCCACCATCCTCGCCCCCAAACTGTGTTCATGTCTAGCTGCCCATTAGAGGCCGGGTTACCTTCAAGGCCTTCCTGGTACTCTGTGCGAGACGAATGCCCGACTGGAATACCAAGTCATCCAGACTACGCTGTTCGCGATGGAGATTGCTGTTCCCGGAAGAAGCGCAAGGCGTGGACGAGCCTCCGGCCGCAGTGTCACGGTCTACCACCTATTTGGGTGTTGTCGGGTAGTTAGGTGGAGGTGCGGAGGTGCAACAGTAGTCTAGATATGAGTCGACCCGCTTCAAATCCTTGACATGGGGAGGCGTGCTCCAGCCATGAGAGAGGAGTCATACGGAACGATACGGAGAGCAGAACGCCTTCTCACCTGTAAATCAGAAAGGGTCTTGTGACTGCGCTCGAGTGTCTTACGCAGTTTTTCGACGGTCACCGTGCAGGTCTGCCCCTGGGCTTGGAGATCTTGCGCTCTAGCCTCGATATCCTTGGTTGGGTCAGAGGAGGAGCAAAGACAGGGAAAGATGTGGCCACCTGAATACTCTGGAGTCTGAAGAATTGCATTTTGATTGTGCTTTTTCGCAAACAAGTAACCGTGTCGGAATATTTAATCGAGAAAGCTGTTGGAGACTGTAGAGCAGTTGCAGTGACGCCGTAGGAGGGGTTCGCACCCATACAACAGCGTCCATCGCAACAGCATATATTTCGCATTCCCAACCACACGACCCATCTCCGTTTGCTGACGCGTTCGTTTTTTGCATACCCTACTGGAAACTCCCCTACCTCGAATACAGCTGCAACTTTTAATGTGCTATTGAGCATGTCGTTGCACTACGCAACCTTCACAAGCCGCGTTGATGTCTAGAAAAGAATAGTAGCCGCCTCGTTCTGCATTGGACACCTCTGGCGTACAATCAACTCAGCCGGGCACGCGACACGGTTACCTTGAATTTCTCTGCGATATCGTCCACATGCTCCGCACCCACGAGCATCGCAAGCTGCTCCAAGGCCTCTTCCTTGCCCTCCCTCTGAATGTTTCCCCCCAGGAACAGTTGTTGTCAACGACGGACAAACGAGAAGAAGGTAAGTGTGTGTGATAAAAAAATGTGCTCCTGTGCCGCAAGCGGTACTACCAGTATTGGATATTGTGACGTCTCGCAAACGGCAGCGATGTCTCGTGTAAAACCCTTGCTCCACCGGAGGCATCTCTTTGGCAGACATCGGAGACCCCAAAACGTTGTGAAGGCATTAAAAGGCAGTATTGTGTTTCATGCTGGAACGCCATGTACAGCGTGGTGTGGCCAACGATTCCAAGCTTCTCACCACACTCCCCTTTCGACACTTGGCATCGTTCAATCTTTCTGCTTCACCGGACATGTCCACAAAGTGACTTGATACCTCGAATTCATACCTCCAGTTCCTCCACCGCGAACAGGCGGAATTGAGTCTGGGCCCGCCTAGCAGCTGTTCCATCCACTTTGCCGCTAGCGACAAGCGCAGTTACGCCAACCCCGTGCATGCTGCGCGGCGTTGTCATAGAGGAATGTAGGCCACTGAGAAGGTGAGAGGACACAATGACCGCCAGATGAGGTGGACGCACTGCTCTTGATCAATGAGAGCTGCCGTTCTTGACAAACGGTGAACGAATAGTCTCTCTATGTCGGATGTATGTAGTACGTGATGGGTTTTCGGAACGGAACGTTCTCGCCTCGCTTCTTTATGACACGTAGATATATGCGCCTATCAGCAACCTCTTTGCAAATCTGACTCTAACCACTTCGTCTTCATTTGGCGTCGAGAACGGGGTGGGGAAGTGCTTGCCAACGATCTACAGGTAGGATAGCCTAAAATGCGACAACAATTAAAAAAAATTGGATCAGAAATACCGCGAGCCCCAGGCCGTGCGTTGGCTGACCTAGGATGCTCACGGTCGAGTACGGTCGTTCCGCGCGGCAGTGTCGAGGAGCCGTCAAGATGCATTGCGGCTTCCCTAGCCTTGAAACCTCTCCGCTCGGACTTTACATTCTTCTCGATTTGCTCGCGCAGTTGTTCTGCCCGGGCGTTGACCTAACCTCGGCAACGGACAGATACATCGTCGAGAACAGAAAGCCCCAGATAGGTTCAACATACCACAGTACTGTTGTCGGATGGCAGTTGCCTGGCCCCGGCGAAGACCTCGAAGCTATCGGCCACATTGAGTGCGAGGGCTTCAAAACGTAATGTTGATATTTGGGCAGGCGGGGAAGGAGACGTATGATGGTTGTTGTTGCGGACACATTGTTGACCGAAAGTTCCCTGGAATCATCCTCGTATATCATCCACGCCGAGCTTGAACAGACAAGCTTCTCGTCGTGGAAAAAATCAACGGGCAGCGTTCGTTTATTTCGTTGTTGCTGGCACTTCACGTTCAAAAACCGGGGAACATTCCCTTGTCCTGGGTCACGCGCTGAGCCGGTCACAGCAGGAATGAAGCGAGTCTTCTTGCTAATATGGCGAGGTCTCTCGAAACGATTTCATTACCTAGGTCAGTTTGTGTCATTCATTCACTCAGGTAACGGCGGTGAGGTTGGAAATTAGAAATACCGGTGGACTGCAGTGGCCGCATCAAGGCACCACGGTCGTGACTTTCTGTCCAGACACACGTGGATAAGACTACTGTTCGTGGGGAATTGGCATTTGCTAGCAATCACAACCATTGATGGTAGCGTACGTCGAAAATTCGGTCACACAGGCAACGAGGAAGGTAACACGTAAGGAGTCACGTGTTGGCCTCGAGACAACAATTGGCTGAGGATGCCATCTTCGACTAAGCGAAATCATCGACAGCTGACAATACGACACTATGAACAAGATTTGACGGCCTACGATTCACTCAATTCTGGATCGAAATTCACTCTATCAATAGCGTCTTCACTTTTCAATCATGAAAAAATGGTCCCGAACTCGAGCACGATTGGAAAGTAATCCACACTAAGGCCGTCGTGTTTCATCGTGCGACCTAGCAGCAAATTTTCGAACGGTGGAGTGATTCTATGTACCGCTTGCAGAGTTGAATACCCTTCAGCCGTAAAATATTTCGCACTGAACCAGCCCGCAATACAGTCGCGGGTCGGTGGACGTTGTATCTGGACTTCAAATGCATGGAGAAGCACTTTCCTGTGCCATTACCATACCTGGTGGTCGTACACTAAGTAGAGCTCAGGTTGATATCACCAATCCATCAACAGTCAAGCGGGATATGCAAGTGGCTCTTTCGACAAAAATACGGATGAACCTACACTGAGTATTATTGAATGTTGTCGCAATGTGAGTTCGTCATAGCGTCGGTCCTCATTCATCCGTGAGATTGAATTGGAAATGAAGACTACCACCACGTCACTTCAAGCGCGCCTTCTGCAATGCGCACGAGGACCATGAGTCATCGTGACAGCAGCGAGAAAACCAACAACACAGCAAGACACCTTTTTCAAGAATAGACAAGCCATGACAGGCCCCACACAGAGTGCGCGCGACATCAGCCACGGGTTCAATTCTCTGGAGGCCACGGGAGTTTGCGGCGAGATCCCTGTCAGTGTACAGAATTGTTCTTGCCTGGATTTACAGTCGTTCATTGGATCAAAGTTGATAAGGTGTTTAGAAGGCAGGGAACGCGTCATCGCTCACAAGGGTCATCCGACAACCGCAACTTTACGGTGATTGTCGCTGTGCTCTCGGTACCGAAGAAAACAATCCAGAGGCTGCTTGTTGTGTCCAGGGTACATCAGACCCGGGAGGAAAACACAACAGCTAGCGCTTGCCTTTTGACGAACGGCCTTGGTGCGGGCAAGCTGAACCCGGAGAACGTCGATGCCGAGGCGCTCAATAGCGTCTTTCTCGAAAAGAAGTTTCTGGACTTTTCCAGACAGGTCGGTCGTTTGTTGCTTGGACAAAAACACCTGAACAAGGAGTGAATCAGAGGGACCTTGTTTTTCGCTCGCTCGCGTGGTGATTCGGTAGCATTGCACCAATTGTGCGGTCGATGAGTAGCGGATGGAAACAAGGCGTGTGTGAGCGACAAAGAGGTATCCTTTATACTGCATGTAGCAACTCAATGTTGTCAGATATCCATAACGATCTCAAGTCGTCCGATCGCAACACTACCCGAAAGTGGTTTTGAAGCCGTCCGTTTGGAAACTCCAAACGACTCCCTACTCTGACAATGCTACAGAGTGAGATGTTGTGTGTACCTGTTCTTCGAGGGCACGCAGGTGACGGTTGTCTTTCGGCGGGTTGCCCACGCATAGCTCGATGATGCGGCCGTAGAAGGATCCAACTCTGTCTAGCTCGGCGGTCGTGGAGTGCACCTTGGTGAATCGCGTCTCAAGCGCTTTGATCATGTTCTCTCCCGCCATCGTGCGCGACATTGTGTACGCGTCCTACATCGAGCGGGTGGGGGAGGAAGGGATTGACCGAGTTTCCGTCACGTCGTAGTTGGGGAGACGTTGTTGGACAGGTCGCAGACAGCGACGACGAACGGCAAGTCTTCCCTTGGATGGACGCAACAGGCCTATCTAGATTGTTTCTGAGCCCAGCACAATGGGCGTGTCGCACCACGATGGTGGAGCCCAAGGCCAACAACATGTTGTGTGAAATGACATGTCTATCAGTCGTGGGCAATGAAAAAATGAGATGCTACCGAATGATCCCACGCGTAACCTGTGAATTTCGCTCCTCCACGCCTCGCTTGATCTCGATCAGTTTCTTGGTCTTTCGTTTCACTTCTCCTTGCAGGGCGTCGTGGACATGCCGCAGCTTTAGTGCCATGTCCTTGGCCTCATGCACCCTGGTTGATCGCCGGTCGAACAGAAATGCGTTCAGCAGTAAGTGACAGAGAGTGAAAATGGATATTTGCGCCTGACCCCGAACTCTCAAAACTTGAATTTGTGAGGTGAATACACTACGACAACGAAAGGGGGTGGCAAGCCGTAGATCTTTGCACAGACGCGGTAGGCGGTCTCATTGTTGTAACGCGTTTTCACGTTCATAAGTATTGTTAGGCCTCTCGATTGTTTGTCGTGGCTACACCTTACAAGTTGACGCACATTTCCTCGTCAACGGACATCGGGAATATGCTGATGCTGGTTCCTAGGAAGCTTCCAGTCTCCACCAAGGCTTTCCCTGGCAACGGAGACAGCGGGTTTGTGCCTGCTAGCACGCTAATAGCCTGCATGGTTCAAAATAGAGCAAGAAGCACCCGAGCGCGTGTACGGGAAAGAGTGGGAATCGATCATCAACACTTGCTCAAAAAACAACAAACTCATCCTTAATATTAACCAGGGAACAACCTGTTGTAGCGACACGTTACACCCCCATCCTGACTCTTTCCGACCAGGATATGTTGTGCCTTTCAGGCGCGAACCAGTCGCTTGCCACTATTTTCTGCCCGCTTCGTGGAGGGTGCCGAAGAATGACCCGCGCAAAGCTCATCTGCAATAATCGCACCCCTCGGTGTGCACCTTGCTTGACATTCCACTGATTTCACCCCCGTTTACGGTGCACGGCATTTACCTTTCGTCCGTCCGCAAGTGCCCTGCGATAGTGCGAAGCTCCACGCCCGCTTTTGCGCCCTCTTCCTTGGCCTCCGCCTATGCCACTCCCAGCCTTCGACCCAGCACTGCCATCCCCGTCGTTTGCTATGCCGCCGCCTTGTCCCATAAGATCTCCGCCCGCGACAATGCTAGCCAAAACGTCCCTAAGCCACGCAATCACGCAATACGTTTGACCAGCGCGAGATATGGCATACGTGCGAAGGAAAATGTAACGTTCCACCCACTGAGTGCTTGTGTGATCCACTACTGCGACAAGGCAACAGTCGATTGAAACGCGGAAATAGAAAGGATTCCCCGACATGTCATGACGTTCTAATCTTGCCTCTTCTGGCTATATTGTTCGCGTTAAAGTGTTCTCACCGCCCTATTCCTAGTGACTTTAGGTCAGCAGGAGACGTCACGATAACCGAATTTAAGTCGGAGTCGTCCTCACTCAGGAAGCCGCCCCGGCCGCCAGTACCATTATTGGTAGACAGCGGTGCGCTCCCCACAGAAGTCAAAGTGCGCTGTTTTAAGTCGTACCAGGTGTTGCGCATAGACAGAACCGGCGCATACTGTGAGCAAGCACCGTGGTCGTACGCTCTCGTGTACATTTATCAAACGCCTGGATTGTCAGATGCGGTGGATTATGGTCTTCCCCTGGTAGTTCTGTTGTATTGAGTAACTTATCGCAGATGCAAAACGAGGTGGACAAATCTACCAATATTTCAAGCTGTTCAGCAGCCGCATCGTGAATGTGTACTTAGCAACAACATCCCAGAACTACACGTTCCTGCGAAAAACCTGGAACAATTACATCTCTACTGTTTTCACCGGCTGTTTAGCACGAGATGGTTTGCCGAACGCCTCCTCTGCTTCCACACGAAGAGCGTGTCGCCGATGCGCCGCGTTGGACGCCATCCCGGCGCCGATGTCGTTTAGAAGGTCGTAGTGTGATTGCGTGTCCTGTACCAGTACAGGAATGAAAAATCCGCTGCCGGGTAAAACCAAGACATCATTGCGTTTTGGTGAAGGGCCTTTGCGCTTGTTTCCTTGGCCACTGCAGGCGTTCGCATACTGGTATTAGGCGGCGACCAAGGGGCAGCCTGGATCCGTTTTTTATCTAGCAGTAAGGCTGAACCCCTTCCGACATCGATTTCCTCATCCTAAGGAGTCTACGACTGTCATGGACGGGTTCGCTCCTCACCAGTAGAGTAGTCGTCACCGATTTCCCGACCTCCGCCTTGAGTCGTGACCTCAGTCGGTCTTCGCTTACTTTAACCGAAGGCTCTCCAAACGGATCTATCCGCTTTACACTCCAGAATCTGTATTTTATTGCCATCCGTACAATCAAGAATATCATTGCACATCGACACCGAATAAGTCAGCGTGCAGCAAATACAGAATCAGTCTGGCACGAGATCAGATGGCAGCCTTACGAGTGCTATATGATTTGTGCTATTTCTGCAGAGGCCCAAAGCCCTGCCTATCGCATACGACACCGTTATTACGGCATCCCGGTCTAACCTCCAAACATGTCGGTACAGTGGTATACCACGTCCTTGAACACATCCAGACAGAAATGGGTGAACACATGGAAGGCAGCACTAGAAACGTTTTGTACGGCAATAACAGCACTACGAGTTTGAAGCTATCAGAACTACTCGTGGGCTTTCTCCCTCGCCTGCGTGATTTGTCTGGCAAGGGGCCTTTTCCATCACCCCGATCGCTACCGCCGGAGTTGCAACCACCTCCAAACCCTTCCGCAGCCACTGTCGTTGCTGCTCTCGCACCGGGCAGTCGCGCTGACACCACACTGGCGCCGCTTCCCGACAACGCCATCCAAGGAAACTGAACCCACAGCCATCGCTGATTACGGAGGGACCAACGGCATACAGGGTGGGGAGCGTGAGAGGCAAATAGGCGTGCTTTAGACGCCGAACTTCATCGACAACCGAAACCTTGCGTGCTGTTCAACCTCGCTCTCACTCGCAAATAATAGTCGGCATGGTCCAGAAGCGGATGGCCAGACTGGCCACGCCGGGTCTTGTGCGTTTGGCACCGCGGAAACGTGGTCCCAGTTCGTCGCAAAACAACAACAAAACACAGCTGCAAACAGACAGAGAACATGATGGGGGCCAATCAGGCAACCAATCACCCAACCGATCATTCGATGTAGTTAACTTTAGCGTACAGCCCGTCGAGCACAAACTACGGTAGTTCGGCCTCCTACGAACACGTGCGAAACAAAGCTTGTCGGTTCTGGAAAAGGACAAGGTCGTGGGAAGACGACAAGTGGACGGCCACGGGGATGGTTTTTCAAATCCGTGACCTCGCATCGAGTGTTGCTCCAACAGAAAAGATATTGAGACAAAAGTCGAAGTGGGGTGGGGCAAACGTTCGAAATCAACTACAATACGAATACCTCATCATAAATGGTTTAACCTGGAAGTAGTAGAAAGGGGCCACCCGGTAGTAGGAAAGCTTGTCCTTGGGAGCACCCTTCGGTTTTGCCAGGACATCGTCCTTATTTCTCGCGTTCACATGCTGAACGGGTGGATGAGTCGGGAAGCGGTTGGGAGGGGACCGCGGGTCATTTCTCCAACAGAGCACAAAGCTCCAGCTAGTATGAAAGATCGGGCAAAAACCGTAGTCAAGCGCCGTCCACGTTCGCTGTGACATGATCCGTTGGACTCAAACAGTTGAAAAGACGTAGGCGAACCATGTTTCCCGGACCCACACCTCTTCAGCCCCTTCTCGCAAGGCGGGAGTGGCATCCGCCCCTGTCCACGCGATCAGATCGGGGTTGATGCCGACACTTTCCAAGGCCTTGAAGTCCAGGGGCATGTGCAGGAACGGCGGGCTTCTCAGGTCCGCACCCGCGGGAGAGACATGCGTGAGAGGTTGGAGAGCCGCCGCGAATCGTTCCATGGTAGGATACTTGTGAGAGTTTTCCTTGCCCGCCGGAAACGGGAGGAGGCTATATTCCATGTAAAGGTAGTGTCGGATACCACAGACACGCGTCGCCTCATGCTTCCCCAGCATCGGGCTTTCGGTGGTCAAAATGTTGGGGTGCCAACCGACATTCCAATGCTGGACAGACTTGGCTTGCCCCAAGTTCGCCGTGCACCGCTAACGAGCGTTTCGTTGTCTATCAAACGAGTTAAACATGTATTACAGGACCAATACTCCTCATATTTTGCCTGTTTAGCAGATATGGTCTGCATCTCACCTAGCATATTCCTTTTGAACGAGCTGGCTCATCTCCCTCATGAAGTCACCGATCGTGTGAACCACCTCTCCAAGCCGCGATATTGTCGGGCGACTTAACACCTGCCACCCCTCTACGGCGTGGTTGTACTCGAAAACCAAGTCAAAGGGCGCAACCTCGGGGGCACACACAAGTCACGAGTCCAATCGGATTCTGAGTGAAAACGGTGTCTGTTGCCCTCCAAGCGAGGCAGAATAGGCGACGCAACCTAGTCTCCGCAGAAGGAGGACATTTTTCACTATGTGTGGTGCGCTTATTGGACCGCTCTCTAGTGTGGCATCTCTTCGATAGCGCCACATCGACATGAGGCATAATGTAAGTCTATGCTGCCATACCTTGCCAGAACTGTCGCCGTTGCCGTCGTTTCCGACAGCGATTATATCCGCCGCACTCACGGACGACTCCCCCATTCCTCGATTGCATGACTCTTGCATCATGAGTCTGGGAAAACACAACATGACGTACGATAGTGCGACCAGTTTTTCGTGAAGAGGGGTCGAATGTAAGCTCCCATGGTAGCATCCCAACACAGCTACGCAGCGTTTGGATCTCGTTGGCATAACACATGCTTGCGCTTGGGATGATCGACGGTACCTTGAGCATGAGTATCCGGCACAGAATCCGGGGCTGACTGCCAAACATCCACGGATTCCAAGCATGCTGGGAGGTGTAAGATGATGACTATATCACAATGGTTGACTCGAAGTGTAGCAGAAGTCCGCACCTGACGAGTCTCGATTTACTGTCGTTCCTGAGGTCAGCCGCTGCTGCTTCCTCACTAGCATGGAGAGGCCCCTCCGTCAAAAGCTTCCAGTAGTCCATCAACTCCCTCCTCAGTTGGGTCGTCGTCCACATTGTCTTCCAAGGCAAGGTGTTGCAAGGACATTCAGGTGGTTAGGCACAACAATGTTGGTGTTCATTTCTGTAGCGCGCTATGGTAGGCGGAGAATTTGGCAGTATTGGACGGCACCTTTGCCCTCGAAACATTCGACGCGAGACCTACACAATAGATGCATCGCTTTCAATGCACCCGGTCTTGTTGCGGTTGGGTCAATCAGCAAGTACGAATCTGGCCGTCAACATCACAATCTGCAATGAAAATTTTCACAGCACATGAAGAAAACATTAGACGCACCTCAAACGTCCGCAGGTCGACCAAGGAGTTCTTGAGCGGGTGCCATCTGTAGCACTTTTTTAGGTGCCATGGGAGCTCCTCGCACCTTCGGGGGCTTGGTGGCTGCGCCTGGAAGAACCGCACCAGGCGAGAATGCCAAAGACTATCAGACGTCACGTATCGTCGAGACACCTGTTGTGATCGGTGGTAACAAGATGGTGGGCGGCGTTACAGATGGGGGCGGGATACAGACCAAGGGCGCGCATACGCAAAATCTCCGCAATGAATGTGTTTCATGGACGCGATCTGGCGGACAACGCTCGCCCGCGCAGTGAAATCACCCTTCGTACCACTTCCCGCAGGTCCTCAGCGTCGAGCCCGAGCACAAAGATGCTATGCTCCTCTCCGTTGTGGGTTAGACCGTCGTGGCACACGCCCAACACCGACAGAGCTGACTTGAGGGAGGCCTTGGCTCCATCTGATAGAGAACTGGTGTCACCGGCGTCCTGGAGAACGCGGCGCGAGGCGAGAGAGCGCGGAAGGTATCGCGAGAGGGCGTACTTCCTTGAGAGCTGGCTACGGGTGCATTCTTTAGTACATGCAGCCTTGCCGCACAACCCCGGCGCAGCAGCGTTGCTACGGTACTCTAGGTGGTGCCCGCAATCAGGCACTTGATAAGACAATCGTCACGTCAAAGGTTGGCCAACGCTACGTCTGTCGTGCTCGACGTTTTGCTGTATCGCGACCCCTTTTCGCGTGGGACTCCTCTATGCATACGATTCAATTTGGCGTGTGAGGATTCACAAAAAGCCGACCTGTGGCACTACCTCAGGGATTTCCACCTTCATCATCGACTGGCATGATCTGAACGTGATCGCCTAAGCGTGGGCCGAAAGGCCGGAGTCGTACTGGTATCGTTTCTAGAACTACCGAGAGAGGCAAATCTTCGTTGAGACAATCCTGGAGTACCGCAATATCTCGAATCACGCGTCAGTGAAAGACAGCAGAGCGAAAGAGTCACGCAGAAACGTTCTACGCTATCCACGTAAGCTCAAGCCAAATACTCCAAGCACGACAACTCCATCTTTGGCTCTTACTTCTTCAGTGAAGTCGCTCCAAGTGCTAGACTCGAATTCGCGTTTCCTGGCGCTCTGTTTTGGTTGTAGCAACGGCAGGCGAAGGCGTTCTCGGATTAGGGCGATGGTTCGAACGAGGCTACGATATTCACCTAAGCGCAATCAGGAAGCTTACGCGCTGATGGGGCAAGACATCTTTTTCTTCACGAGGCACAAAAGACTAGAACCCATGATCGACCAACATGCTTAAGATCACAACCAAGGTAGGTAGAGTGTTCTCCAACAAGTAAACCAATACCACCGCGGAATTCATCCTTTTCCAATCCACCACGATCATAAAGTTGAGAGAACTCAATATTATGTTGCGCTCTCCAGAAACAAGCGAGCATACACCCGAGATCGGGGATTCAAAGACTGGCGACCTCACCTGACTGTGTTTCCGCCCACTGCTTCCGCCACCGTGCTTCATCTTTCTTGCAGTGGCGGAGAATCTCTCGATCATTTCCTATTCTCGGATGGGCAGGTGGTCCACAAACGTGTTTGACACGTCCTTCAGACAGTAGGCCTGCTTCTCGCAGGGGCGCCGGCTGAGGGTCCACCCAGCACGAGCAGCTACACAATCGAAACTGCCCTGTATTGCCGGACATGTATGAACGCTAGCACACGGATTCTTCAATCGGGGCTGCGTTCACCTTGGTTCAACATCACGACACCCCAGCGCTCAATAACCATTCGTAGCTTGACAATTTCAAAGCACAGAAGCCCGTTTTACCCAAGTAATTGGCGCTCCCGATCATGCGTGATATCCCTCTGAGCATGAAACGTAGATTGACCGTGATGCACAACCCTTGCCCAAATGAACCTATCCCCAATCCCGAATTTGATGAGGTTCATGCCATCAAAACATCAACAGGAGTGTACTCCCTGGCTCGGGTATGCTAAATAGTGCTCATGCTCTCCCTGTGTGACCAGCCCAGTGCCCTGGGAACAGCTTAAACAACGCTAAGTGGTACTGTAGTTGTTGTGGTATAAACTTCCAACAATAGGGAGCACTTGCCTGCATGTCTAGCTCCCCGTCGTTGTCCACGTCGATAGAGTGGATAAGATTCTCCACTTGACGATCAGTGAGGCCGAGGTTCATAGAGACGATCGCGGCTCGGAACTCCGCCGTGGAGACAACGCCGTCCCTGTCGGTATCCATCTGGCGTATGCTGTCGATCAGCCGGTTTTGGTTTCTGAGTAGCTTTCGCAAAAGCCGCGATTCGGCCTCCCCTTCTGTGCCCTCAGCCTGAGTAGCGCAAACGTTTCGTTGGAGGTAGGACGTAGTAGAAACGCAAAGTTGGTGTGACGCCGGATTCTCGATAGGGGAGGGATGATGAGGATTCAACGAACATAGTGTATCCGATACGCTTCAGGCACAACGGCGATCTTGTCGCATCATGCACAACACGCCAAGCGGCTACATCCTGCCGCAGCAGGGTTTTGCAACCCACAAGAATTGACGAATCGTCAATCGCATGTCATCATTGATTCTCGTACGATCGTCTTCAGCTGGCTACGTAATGCGGCGTAGCGCTTCAAGGTGGCACCCCCCTCGGCATGCAGATAGCTACATATGACGTCGCACCTTCTCCTGGGCTGACGAGTGAGCCTCCAACGCAGCGAGCAACGACCACAGCTCCTGGGACCTCAGGCCATGGCGGACGACGTGGAGGAGGGCCACCGCGCGACCGACCTTCACACCAAACCCTTCTACCTTTGATGATATTGGGAACACGGTTCACGCGATTGTGAATGATGAGTGCAGATGGAAAGGCCGTATGCATGAGCGAAAAGGGGGGGCATGTTTATTTCCCCGTCATCTTGAAATTGTTTCCCCACTATCGTGGAATTGTTCCTGTCAGCGGTTGCATGTCGGGGAAGGTCTCGGTCGCATTTGCCTTCAAAGCCATATTTCGTGGTGCTGTGGAAAGGCAGGACGTGGTACAAAGCATGGGAATACCATAGTGTTGTGGAGGACAAGTTACAGTGCGATGGACGCTGAAGTAAAGTTCGCACCGGAGCAGTCGACAGCAGTTGACAAGCGTCGAGGGCTAACTGAATGACCGTTTGCGATGCTGATGCAAATTGAGTGGAAGCCCGATGGCAGCGAATATTCAATTGTTTCGAAAGCTTACGTGTGGAGACCCCTTAGCACTGTTCCCGAAAGTTTCGGACTTGGCAAGATCTTCACTGCTGTCCTTGCCCCTTTCTGTTCACTCTATACGAGGTTCTGATATCTTTCGAGCACCGTCTCTTGTCTCCAAACCAATTGCAAAGACACGGCCTACCGTTGCACGAGTTGGCACATGATGGCACATAGAAATAGGGTAGAAAAAGAAGTAGGGACTTTCTCCACTCGTGCACGTAGTACAGCTCCCAAGATACCAGAAACCACGGTGGGGAATAAAAAGCGAGAAACAGAAAGCAAACAGTGAAGCGAAGTACAATATAAGCCATTGCCGAAATAAAATGCTGCGTCAAAAACAATATTAAACATTGGAGTGCCACCGAAAAGTGATGGACCTGAAAGAGTAATCCTTGCACCCTTGTACTCGCCTTTGTCCCTCCCGACAGATACACCGGAACCTCAGACAAGGTGAAAGCTCTGGAGGGCAAGCCGCCAGTCCTAGCTTCATCCGCAACCCCGAAGACATGGCCGGCACGATTCTGAGTTGATTCGGGGCCAGTTGGTCCTGGACCAACTTCTTCCCCCCGAGACATGCTAACGTCGTCACAGCTTCCCCGACTGCGGTCGTCTTGACTACCGCCGCACTGGGCAGATGCACCATCTGTCCCCTGTTCTTGGTTTATCCCGTCTATCATGGCTGCTTCTTGAAACTTTGTCGACGAAGCACCGTCCTCTGGAGATGACTTCTTCCGCACTACTTCCTCTTGCTCACCCTCCTCCGTCTCGTCGAAATCACTGTCGTCGTACTCTTCCTCGCTGTATCCGTTGCCCTCCCCTTTGCTCAACCCTGCGTCGCCCTCTTCATTCCCCTCTTCTGAACAGTCATTGCCCTCGTGTTTCGAGTTGTCGTTTGCTCCTTCCATGACATGGAGTTTGTCCGACGCCCCTTTTCCGCTCGTTTGTCCTTCTTCGGCAGCGGCGACCCCAACTACTGCATAATTTACATGCCTCAGCCTCTCGGACGCGACGGCGGAGTGCTGCTGTTCCTGCCGCTGCCGGTGCCGGTTGCCACCTCTATGAGTCTCGGCGGCAGCACTGGAATTCTGTGAGTTGAGGGGCATTTCTCCCTCCAGATCATCGATAACGTCCTGCAGCGCTTGCTTGCCCCCTTCGGCCTCATTGTCCTGTTCCGCGATCCGTATCGATGTCTCTGTGGGATTGCTGCCGCTTTCAAGGCTATGGGAACAGATGTTTTAGATCAACAGGCGTAGCGTAGACCAAAAAGGGGAGGGGGTAGTTGAGCGAGCACCCACCTCCGCTTGGTTGTACGCTGATACGTCGGGCACAATCTCTATTGCGCGACTGAACGACGCTACCCGAGAAAACAAAACTGTGTCGTGGTACACGCTATAGCTTTATCGGTGGTTGGAGACTATGAAAGACGTTGTTCGCGACTGGGCCGTGTTCAAAAGGCCAAACATGGGTACGCCCACTTAATGTAACCTTGAGGCCATAAAAAAAATGTTTGGTTCTGCTGTACCTGTCGAAAAACACGTTGTACAGTTGACCGACCGTCGTCGTGTTCAGCATGTTCTTCAGCAATGCACGCACGTCGTACGCGTTCTTCGCCGCCCAATCGAGAGCCCGGAGCAGCGTACGCAAGTACAGCGCGGAGCTCGTGGCATCGCTGGAATCGTAATTGGTGGCGCCAGAACCATTGTTACGGGCACCCAGAAAACGTTCGGGTGGGTCATTCGTTACCATGTTGCATGCATTCAGATGTGTTCGAAGGAGTCCGTCGTGAGGTTTGACACTGCGTGGTTGGCCAAGGTGGATGTCGCTATGTCAGGGACAGGCCGAAATAGAAACGGCAGATACGCTACGTAAGTAAGAAGCCTTTTGAACGGGATCGAGTGTGCCTACTTGCCAGGACAACGCGTTCGTGCCACACACACCATTCAGCTCTTGGCGGACCAAGCTCAGACTTCGAGTCCGTTAAAAGTGTGTGCAAGCATCCATGCAGGCCTGAGGAACAACACTTACTTTGACAGGATACTCTCGATCATCGACGGGAACAAGACCAAACCCGGTGATGAACCCCGCTCTCCCGATCCGCCCGGCGTTACACTGCTAGTCACGGTGCGAGTTCCGAGGCCGATTGTTCCATTCTCCTTCATGTCGACCCCTGTCAGAAAAATCCCTTCTTCGGAAGAAGCGTGTGGTAGCTTTGGTCGACAATCGCTGTTCGCGGTTGAGGGTACCGATTCTTGCGTTCTTTTCCCCGAAAGTGAGCGCCTGAGGAATGCCTCCACGATGTCGCGTTTGCGCCAAGTCTGGAGCGGCCCGAGTTCCAAAGTTGGCCACTTTCTTCGAGAAAGCTCCATGAGCACCTATGGAAAATAGGTGAAGGAAATATCACATGACGAATATCCGTTGGGAGATAAACATCGTCAGACGCCAAAACACGCCAGCTTCCATTGAGCTCCAGCTTTGGGGTGGCACGAGGGTTTCTACCGAAGAGCCCCGAAGGTTGGTGCCTTCCCTGATCAATCCCGCGACGTGCAGCGGGCTACTGCTGGATGAAACCCGGCAACTTTCAGGAACTCGGCCACCATGCGAAACACCTGGAGTTTCTCGCTGCCTCTGCACCACTCGCACAAGAATCAGCAGACCGTTACTCCAGCGGCGGTGAGTTTGCCTGCTCACCTTTCGTCGCCGGTGACTACTCTCGTACTCCGCTTCGCCTTCTTCGCCGGTCTCGGCACTGCTTTTTCCCTTGCCGGTAGAACCGCCGCCGCTCCCGCCACCGCTTGCGTGCGTATCCCCGACCCCGTTTGAGTTGTCAGACGGCTGGGACGAGAGCAGTGACTGGTGGGTGTTGGCCACGTGTTGTCTGATTTTTAGCTCGTGGAGCTGGAGGTAGTTTGGGTCTGGATGTGTCGCGGTAACGATGATCCGAACATTGCCTGGAACTCGGAGGGGAAGCCACTGTAGACCATTTTCTCCCCCTGACACGTGAGGGCGGGAAGATCAGCGGTTCGCAACGTCAGCGGCTGTACAACAAAGGAAGCCGCGGGTGAGCGCGCAGAAGCCATTTGCGCTCCTCTCGCCAACGCGGCGTGCAAACGTACCATTCTTGTCCTGGAGGCGGTGGAGGCCGTCAACAATGATGATCACACGCCCCTCTCTTGCTGCCAGATCAAGAAAGCGCGGCAATTCCCAGCTGAGCCGTTCTGCTTCGTTTGGAACGTTTCGAACCAAATCGAATCTCTGCTTGACGTCCGCGAGAAGCCTCCACAGTAACTGGTCCACCTCGACGCCATGTCGTGTGCACCTACGTAGTCAAAGATAGAGAGGGTAACGTGCCACGGATGCGGTGCAGCAGTCGTCTTGGCAGGCCTGTGGACTAAGCACGAAATCTTCGGCGCGACTCCACATGCCCCCCAATCGTCCCGGTATCGCGGAGGGCTCATGAAGTTCACAACCGTGCACAAGCGTTGCAGTAAAGAATACTGAATGAGACACGCTGAAGGCAATATCCATTCACCGCGTGCGCACTGCTGTCCGCTGTGCACAACGATTTGAGAACACTTGCCCGACTGCGTGGCAAAAAATAAGGGTCTTCTCCGACGCCCCTCCGTGTTTCGGCCGCTTTGCCAACCGCCGGCGGTAGTGCAAAAGCCAGTTCGCAAGGAGAGCACTCTTGCCCGACCCAGACGGCCCAGAAACCACCAAAGGAGCTGCTGGTTCTGACATCTGCAGGCATTGTTCAAATATGCGATACCACAACGGTGCGTTCGGGCCGGGGGTGACGCAGAAAGCGAATCCTTTTGTTAATTCTTGATCTCCATATGTAATTTTCTAGACTACTGTCGAGTACAGGGCAGCAGCAGCTGTAGTCTACATGTAAAAGTGCATGCGCAGAGCCTTTCGTGCATTTCGAATAGGAAGACACATTGCGAGCTTTCGCGGGCGCCTCCGTGATGAGTGCGTGTTTAACATGTACTCAAGTATACGTATTGTCAACTGCTGTGTCGTATGTGTACCTTGTGTATTGCAGTTGGTGGACAGCATGATTGACTGTTGTACATTATGGCATTGGCGCAGTGCACAACTACAACGGCTGCACTTGCTCGCTTGTCGATGCTAACACTAAGTAGCGTACCTGGTTCCAGTTGCAATAATCATCAAGCCGTGCGAACGCGTCATGATCGCGCTCGTAGACGAAATCAGTCCCTCCTGGCACACTGGAGGTATCACATATGGTTTGAAAGTGGGCACCCGAAATTAGTCGCCTAGGGTCGCCTCGATATGTGAAAGAGACATCAACGAGGGTGCTGCTCCCACATGCCAAATAGTTGACCTTGCTGTAATACCACACTTTCCATTGTTTCGTCTTACCGCGCCATGGCAAATGCGTTGTGCAGCTCCTCCTCCATATCGCCTATGCATACTTGACGGGCCGCACATCGCACTGCTGTTGTTCGCGACAGCATCGTATTGGAGTCAGTAGCCGAGGGGGCTCGGTCGACCTCTGACCGTGATTTTCCCCGAGGCTTCATAGTTGCTTGAATTCTGGCACCGCGCTCTCAGCCTTCCGCTTGTTTGTCTCTTTACCCACCGCCCCCCTCGCGCTCTCCCCCCGGTCTTTCAGTCCACAACATGTGATGCGGCGGGTTTCGAATCGGTACTTGGCGTTTCATGAGTTGCGCCGCCCTCGAAATGAACCCGAGCGCTTCGCTGTTTCCTTTCCCTCTTCCGGACAAAGGGGCCAGGGGTGAGGCGCCTTGGCGCCTCAAGTAAATATGGGTAATCGCGCCAGTGTATCACCTTACGAATCTAGTGCTGTGAGCAAAGAGAAGCCCAAGGCGCAACAATATCGAGAGGAAGGCCCCCACCAGACGACCCCCGTTGGGGCAACATCGAAAGAACGCAACATCGATACACCTCCAAAGGCTCCACGCCCAACGCGAAATGAAATCAGTCCTGCAGGTTCCACAAAGGCGGCAGAAGTTGTCCCTGAGCCTTCAAAAGATGGCATCAAGGTTACCGAGGCTGCCTCAGTCACGCCAAGGACTGAGACCGTTCCAAAGAAGTCTGTCGACTACCAGGAACATGCGCCTGCCGCCGACGCCGGCGCAACAATCGAGGGTGACAGGCCGACGCCGGCGGACAGTGGAACAGATCTCCGCAGCAGCCAACGAGATGCAGGGGCCAAACAACTCAACTCATCCCAGCCAATCGAATTAGATGAGAGACGAAGCATTATCTCAAAAGACCTTCAGCAGGAGAAAAAGGTAGCTCGTGGATTCGGCGAGTATCGTAGGCGCCGAGTGTCGACGGAGGAGACTACTGGCTCGGAGGAGAACACCAGCGGCTCAAGCGGCAGTGAGTCGAATACAAGTTCGTCATACAGCAGCGGATCTGACGAGAGCGGCGACGATGCTTCTGACGATACATTTTTTGTCCCAGCTGTGAGTCCCGACAGCATTAGCTCTGAGTTTCATTTGTTGGAAACAACAACCTTCCGGTCTTCGTTGTTGTCGGTATCTTTACAGGAGATGCCGAGACCATCCCTACATGTACGTTTGTTTCGAGGGCCTATCAGGGTGCTTGCAACGAATACTGCTGTGCTCGTCTTTGGACTTGTGTGACCCTATCAGCGTGTTACGAGTACAGAAGTCGCACATTATGTCGTACAATGCTCACTGTCCCTGAGTACCGTATTCTACACAAGATACCACACCCTCATAAGATACCACACCCCCCCCACAATACCACACCCCGGTGGTAATTTTGGGTGTATTTTTCAGACCATGATTTATCACCGGGGGTACACAAGATACCACACCCCGGTGATAACACAGGTTACGCCGCATACATTCCCTGTCTCTATCACCGGGGGTGAAACAGCATCACACACGCACAGCTTGTACCGTACGGGGGGAGACATGGAGACCTCAGAGAACATGAACGTGCGGGAAGAGCAGAATGCCGCCGCAAGTACATCTGCTTCTCCCACGACTGCTTCGACCGCAGCAGCACAGGCGCCACAGATCACCTCGTTCTTTCAACCCGAGCAGACTTCTACGCAAGCGGCACACCCCCTGTTTATCACACACCCGAACACACTCTTTGGGTGTTCCGACGTGTTATCACACCCCATTTTATCACACCCCCTTTTTTATCCCACTCCCAAACCCTCCCTGTGGGTGGTCGTATGTGCTACCACACCCCCTGGTTTATCACACCCCCTGAGGAGCTCCTGCGAGCTAGGCTTTATCACCGGGGTACACAAGATACCACACCCCCCCCACAATACCACACCCGGTGATAATATTTTTGAAGCCCAAAATGTTATCACCGGGGTGTGGTATCTTGTGTAGAATACGGTACGTACTGCAGGAGTGTACGGTCCCGTTGAACAAGGCTGGGAATTCTCCTTTTGGTGCCGGTGATGTGCGTACACGTAAGAATGTTGTCTAGTTGACATCTGCGGCGCCTCATTCGATACAGACGTTGCGCATGCAGACTGAAAGAGAAGCAGCAGTGCGCCAAGGGCGCGGGGGGGATCGCAGTTCCTCCTCTTTAATAATCTAGGAAACGCCTATATATCTAAGTTCTCCAAAGCCTAAATCCAGGACGAAACTATTTTGGCAAATTAACCGTCCGCAGCGGTCGCATGCGTACAATGATAGTTTCTGAGATTGTAGCCCATGTGATACACTGCAGACTAGCGGTCCGCGCTTTTCCAAACGATCCTTCCATCATCGAGATCGGCGAGTTACACGCAGAATTTTGGAATATGCTATGCGGTCCGATGTTGAAACACTTCAGGCACCCATGTTAGCAGCCAGGCCTACAAATACATGATCCCAGGCACTCAAATCGACTATGGCGACGAGTAGGACATGTGAGGGAAGAGTTTCGCTTCAGGTAGCTGCCCCACACACTCATAAAGGCGCTGCTTCGCCGTAAGTGTGTGCTTGAAGCGCTCCAAAACCGGTCCGCACGGAAGCATTAAAAAACCTGCTCGCAGGTCACCGATCTCAATGATATAAGAACCGTTTGGAAAATCGCAGACCACTAATCTGTTGTGTATCGCAAGGACTTAAACTTCAGATACTAACTTTGTACACAAGCGACTACTGCGGACGGTTAATTTGCGATGGTAGTTTCGTACTGGGGTTAGAATTCGGAAATATGAGATATGCAGGCGTTTCCTGTTTTTTCAGAGGAGGCAATGCGAATCCCCTCCCCCTAAAAGACCGCGGAGTGCGAACAGAGTCCGCAATACTATTGTAGTCGACGGTGCTGGGCTGTTTTCCGACGGTTGTCATGTGCACATGGAAAGTAAACTACTGAATACGCCCTTCCGCCCTAGTCCTTACCCCTCAATCAGAGTTACACACGTGCAAAATGGAAGGTAGTGTTATCTGCAGGTGTGGAAGCACTTTGCATTCGAGGTGCAGTATTCGCTTGATACTGCTCCTTCCCTTGCTTGATCTATGTTCTTCGAGCTTGGCAAACCACCACAACACATGTTTTCCTGGCGGCCACATCTACCACTTACTTTCGTCTTTCGTAGATCATCATCACGCCCAGGGAGCACGCACGGAACGAACTACGGTCGGTGATCGTGTGGTAAGGACGACCAAGATGCGAAAAGCAGGGACACAAGGGTCCAATTCCTTCTGCTTGTGTGTACGGTGGTGAACCGAGCGATCTCAGTTGTATTCCTCTGAGAGGCACACCGAGCATGAATTGGCAGAAGTAACGTAGCTAAGTACGGCGCAGGCTCGAGAAGTCCGTGGTGGACAGCGCATAACATCCTTCGTTCACCAAGCAGAAGCAAGGGATCTTGCCCGATTGCCCTCTACCCGCCCTTTTCCCGGCGGAGTTGGCACTCCGGTAGGTGGTGGCTGCACCGATGAATACCGGCGTGCGTCAATACAAATGGGGTTGTTAAACGGAACAGCACCTTGTACAGGTGGTCTCGTGTCGCAGCCACCGTACAACGAATGGGAGCTTGGTGCTTGTGGATAACGGAGAGATCACGACACCCCCACTATGCTGTTCACGACAGAGAGGCATGACGAGCAAACAAACACATACATACATGCGTTGGCTATTCCCAGCCCCCAGCCTCCAGTACTGGAACAAGCCCTTTGCCATCGTCTAATACGCCTCTTGTTGTGCCAGGCATCGAACGGCTACTGATACGCTTATCATTCACATTGCGCGTACGTGCGCGTCCCGCCTAATGACAGGACAAAGTGGACAGTGGCATCGACGAACAGTCGTTGGATGGAGGTGATACAAATGATGGCGGTGGCGGTGTTGTCGTGCGTGTCATTGTCGATGACGATCGAGAGGATACCAATGAAGCAGAACCGGCCGACGGGAAGACTGTGCCAACCGTGCAGAAGGCCGGCAAGCCGAAGCGAAAAAGACCTGCAAACAGGTGCTGTGTGAACAGATCTTCCACTCATCCCGCAGTAACGAATGAGCGCGAACGTCCTCATGTGACTCCTCGACACTTTTGCCCGGGCTTAGAGCAGTTTGTGGCGATACGCTCTTCCTCGCCAATACTTCAAGGTAGGACAATAACTACCACAAGACACAATGTTTAAGGATACGGGCACGTCCCCCCCGCCGATGTTGCTGACAAGCGAGACGAGATGAAGTCAACCAACCTGACGTACCGGACGATACATCTTAGTTTAATGCTTGTGTTCCAACGCGATGCAATGCAGGCACTACATCAAAGACGAGACTATGCGAACGTTGTTCGGCCTTGTACCCTTCTATGGGGGGGATGATGGACCGATGGACCAAATGGTTAAAGCCACTCTTGCAAGTGTACGTCCCGACGCAATCGATGTTCGCAACGAGGCGGGGGATACCTTGCTCATTCTCGCCTGTCAACACGGGTGCGAGGTGCGGCTCGTTGAAACTTACCGACTAAGACAACCGCACGCCGGTTTGAAAACGACGCTCTGTTCGAGTGTTCTTGAGTGTGGTTTTCACAAATTTCAAGCGTTGGTTCTTGTCCTGCGGACTGCACGAAACCACGAAGGTTTTTCGTAATGATCGAGGATTGAAAGGTTGGAGTACGGGGTCTGTGTTTTCCGCTGGATTTCTCAACAGAATATGTACTCAGCTTTGTTGTTCTGGCTTCGACGCCCGGGTACATGCGCAATAGTGAAGAATTTCTACCTCATGCACGCGTGCTAGATAGCGATACCGGCGTCGGGGAAGTTTGAGCCAACCGTGCGTGAGGAGTGCTTTCAACACAGATTAGCCCAGGAAATGGTCGGCTGCTTCCCGCTGGCGTAACTTATTTGAGGGAACATATCACGATTTTCACTACCTCTAGGAGTCGTGCACTAGAACAACATTGAGATACGCTTTTGAGCGTCAATGGAGTGAAGTTCCATGCGCACTCGCCTGGTGAATCCAAACCTCCGCTCTCCACCCCACCCGACAGGATCTCGTGGAGCCTATTCTCGCGAAGGGTGCGAATCCTACGGCAGTGAACGCGGTCGGTATTTGTGCTCTTCACTACACCTGCTTCGCCGACTCGCTGTCCTACGACGCAGCCGAAGCGTTGTTGTGGAAGGGCGCCGAAACATCCACCGCCGAGACTACGTACGGTTGTACCCCGCTACACTATGCTGCAAGTTCTGGCGACGCCGAGATATGCGCTTTGTTGGTAGAGCACGGGGCGCAGCCAAAGGCAAGCAATGCAGTGCTCAGCAGAAATCGACTGTGGATCGAGTGATGGGGACATAATTCATCGACAACGTCATGACCGGATAACATGAAAATGATTCTGTCTCTATTCCAAAAAACTCTAACGCCACCCCCGTAACCCCTTGTGCCCGCTTGTCACCCGTTTGGACGTCCCCCAGACCCAAGACTACTACAACTACACCGCTGTGAAATACGCCAAGGACGCGGGGCACGAGCATGTAGTCGAGCTGCTCGGCGGTGAAGAGGAGGGAGAGGGATGGGAAGAGGTCGAGGAAGCCTACACGGGAATGGGTACGGGAGAGGAAGGCGAGGCGTCGGGGCCGACCGGCGGCCTCTGGATCCGCCACATTGATCCGCAGACGGAGCTCGCGTACTACATGAACGACGAGACGGGTGAGTGGTTCTTCGACATAGCAATCGTTTATTGGCGCCAATGAAGTTCCCCGGTCCTGAACATCGAAAACATGGGCGATTTTTCAGATCTCACCGTCTACGCTGTGGCGCGCACGGTTTTATGTTTTCTGTCCTGTTTTCTTTAGGTGAATCATGGTGGGAAACTGACCTGCAGGCAGTCGCCAAAGAGTTTCTGGCGACTGTTCCCGCCACTGCTGGCGGTGTCAACGGCAGCAAAACCGGGGCTGTGTCTGCATCCATCACACTCCCGCCCCTAGGGGTCCGGGAATGGCTGGTGCAGGAGCAGGTGCGGTCGTGGCTGGTTGCCATCTTTAGCCGAGCGGACCCACTGAAGCTGATGGAGGTGGATCTGGCCATGCAAATAGGAAAGGTGGGAACCAGCTTCCTTCCTGCAGCACGTCTAGTTTACCCCCACCGGGTGGTCGTGACCGGTGCACGTTTACGTTGTCTCAACAGAGGTCACGTATTGTTTGGTTTTTCAGTCGGAATATGTCGCAAGACCGAAATGGGTGAGCAGCCCTCGTCTGTATTTTCTGTTGCCTTGTCTGTGTGCCGCAACGAACCCTGGTGAATTCGTCATTCCTCATTCCCGGTTCTAGATAATCAAGCAGTCGTGAAGGTGTGGCTGTGGGCGTTCCCAAGCGTTTTTGCAATGCTGATGACACTTCACGAAATGCGGTGGACTCCTAAGGTACGTCGCCGGTCTCGCCGGGCGAGAGCGGGGTGGGGGCTGTTCCGAACTAAAGCCGAACCTATAGAGCTCGACCCTATGCAGGGTTCGCATTCATTTGCCGTTGCTATTAGGGTGGGAGGATGACGAGAAATCACGAAGGCGAGGAAGATTTACGAATGATCGACCACCCTCAGCAAAACACCAGTGGTGTGTAGCGGTTGGTAATCCCCTTAGATTGGGTTGTTCAAAGAGGAATACCGATTGATTTTGACCTCACCTCGGCCGGGTTTTCCGGCAGCAGACCAAGGTCGTGAGCAACACAGACGTGGGGCCTAGCGCGCCGTGGGGAGCCTAGCGCGTCGTGCACAGTGTTTCGATATCCTCGTCGCCTCCTTCTCTCATCGCCGCTCGAAATCATCCAACCTCGCAGTCTTCGATATGGCAAACCCCATCACCTTGCAGGTCTCGTCGACTCAAGGGTCACACAGAATATCTCTCTTGCGGTACATTCCTTCAGCTTGAACCTGAAATTGTCGATTGATGTAGTTATTCAAGCGCGTCACCGAACAACAGCAGGCTTTGTGTTTCAACCGGGGCGATGTGCGCGCGACAAATCTTCGTTGGCATCCGATCTCCTCGCTGTTCTCTCCTACAAATCGCGCCTGCAGGCGGACTTCAAAGAAATGCTGCAAGCGCTCATGATACGCTACGGAATCAAGAAAATGGATTTCCTCCGGGAGGCGTCATTCCCAAAATTGGAACCTCTTGGGGTTTCTTCGCTCATTCCCTCTGAAGACGAACTGAGCAAATCCGGGGCGGAACAGTCCACGCCGAAAACCGACGGCGAGCAGGTGGGTTCCCTTTTCCGTTTCACTGTTCGTTTGCTACAGAGCCTTGGGCCTAGATTGACGAGCCCGGCTGAAGTTATCGACGTAACGTATGGCGGAATCAGCAGGGGAACTATCAGATACCTGGGGTGGAGCTCCCGTGACCTGTCATAGCCATCGTGAAGAAGGACATTGTTTCGGAGGTTCGGAGAACGCCATGCGTCATCCCATAGAGACACGATCGCTATTCTCTTCGCCGCTTTCCAATGCGGTGGGCCAATCTTCTACGTTTGTGGTATTTGTCGATAGTCACATACCAGCCTATTCTCAAGTTTTTCTAATAAGTTTGCTTACCGTACCGTGGGTCTTCCAAAACCAGAAGCCCCCCGCGACCGAGGATGGCGCTCATGCCCAGCCTAGCCGAGCAGCCGAGGGGCATCGAAGCAGTAGGGAAGCTACCGAGCTCGTGCCTGCGGCCCTTACCACCAGAAAACACAGCAGCACTAGCATCGGTAGGATAGCAGCAGTTGGGCAGCAAGGTGGGCGCGATAACAACAACAACAACAACAACAACAACAACGGCAGCAGCAGCAGCAACAGGTCCCTCTACCGAGGAGCGTCTTCCCAGCACAACCTGCAGCGCGTCGATTCACCCGCGGTACTACGTGCCGAGGCGGACAAAGTGTTTCAGGTCGGTGGGGGTGGTTGTGGGGCTCTATTGATTACCCGAGTAGGCTCTGTTGCGCAAAAAGCCGACGAACGGTCGGAAAATACCTATACCAGACTTCCTGTACACAAATCCTTCATTTTGGACGGCAATCTCAAGATCTGCGGCAACGTGAGGCGACTCACAACTCCATACAAGACCAAGAGGGTCCCAGTGTAGCAGCTTATATGCGCCGCCGCCAAAGTCGGCCTGGCTATGTCCATGCGTATTGTGTGTCGAACTACAAAAGCCTAGTGAACAACAGCAGTTTTCGCCTCCACGGCCAGCTTTGTGGTTCAAGATTGGACCCGCGCCTTGGCAATCTCATGTCGAGCGTTTGCCGGTGGAACCGGTTCTGCTGCGGGTATGATTGTGCTTCGAACAGGTAATGATCTGCTTTGCCAGAGAAAAATGTACTTCAATGGATAAAGCCTGAGAAAAGCATCAAGGTATTGTTCCCACATCCGTTGCTTACTCTCCTTCACACTTGTCCGGCTCAATCATGTGTGAGCAGGAGTCAGTGTCACGGCAGGACAATGAACTGGCCGAGGAACGGCAACGCCAAACAAGCGCCCTGAACGAGCAGCGTAAGACTCTTCGAAGCTTAGAGGAAGATTTGCGGAAGCGAGAGGCTGCTTTGGCCAAGACGAAAGAGGAAGTAAGAACCAGGACAACGTTGATTCCTTGGTGCAGATGTTTCGGGGGACATGTTTTGAGACGAGGCTGTCAGGTGGAAACTTCGCATCAAAAATGGCATATTTCTCGTTCTTTCGCTCTCACCGCAGGCGGAAGAAGCAATGAGTGGGGTAGCAAAGCTCCAATCGGCGTTGGCAGACGATAGCTCGGGGCAGGCCGCGATTGACTCGCTCTCGGAAGAGATTACCAAGCTCAAGGCAGGCGTAGCCGCCGAGAAAGTGCGGTTGAGCCACATCACGGAAACCCTCGAGGCTACCAAGGGATCGGTCGAGGAGGTAGGGATTTCCCTCCTTGCAAATCTCACTTCATGCCGAGAAGTTTCAGACGTGACGGCAGGAAACGAAGCGCATGTGATACATGGTTGCGTGAGATCACGGTCATCAGCGTTCCATCCATTGAACTCTCATTAACATGTTTCGGATCTACTGGATCGTGAGACCCAGCCAGGCCTTGGAAACGTTTGTTTTACTTGTGTTGATGCGATCGATAACACAAACAGGAATTGTTTCAGAAGCTTGAAAAAAAGCCCAATTTCGTATCCAAACAGTGCCGCGGGGTCAGCACCATCTCCCACACTACTGACAGTTTTGCTATACCGCCCATGGGACACCCATGGGTCACCCATGGGCGATCCATGAAGTGCCCATGAAGTGCTCACCCGTGAGCACTTCAACCTAGAACGTCGCCACCGGCATATCAACATAAAACTTAACCACCAGCGCCAACCTAGCTCGTATCGTGTGGGCTTGGGGTTAGGGTCGGGGTTAGCGTTAGGGTTATTATCCGCTCTACTGCCCGTTGCCAAGCAGATAATCTTTTGTTTAGGAGCACACTGGTTCCGGTTGAAGGGCTGTCACTGACCGCACATGGGCTGCACACGGGCTGCCCATGGGCATGCTCATGGGTCAAACTTGGGTGCCCCGTGGGCAACAAAGTGCCCATTGGTGTCCCATGGGTGACCCGCGGGGTGCCCATGGGTGTCTCATGGGCGTTTTAGCAAAAACTGTAGAAAGCGTCGGAGACCCGGTCAGCAGGGCCAGCAGAAGCAAGACGACCGGTGACACTCCTCTGTTCTCTCTCGTTCAAACGGCAATTTCACCCCTTTCTCAGCAGGTCTTCCAAATGAGCAAATGATTGGTTGTCGTTGCTTGCAACCACCTAACTCGCCAGCCCCCGCCGCGCTGTACCCTGCGTGACGCTGATCCAACAGCGTGCGGCAAAACAGCAAGCCCAGGAAGAAGACCGGCGCGTCAGGCTCGAACGGCTGAGGTCGGACAATGTGGCGGAGGTGGAGAAAATCCGAACAGATGCTGCAGACTCTCTGGGCAAGGCCGAGCAGGCTTGGGACACCGAGCGCGTCGAACTGGAGCGAGACCTGACCGAAAAGGTGTTGCTGACATGACCAGTTATAAGTTTCGTCTGGGTTGTTTGTTGCTGCTTGCTTCTTGCTTCCCCTTCCAGAGTCGACCTTAGATGTCGGGAAGAGAAAAGAGAAGTGGGCTACTTTCAACGGAGGACAGTGCCGAGAGACTCCCAGTTCGGTGCCGCAGGATTCACCTTTGATTTGCAACAACTACACGTTACTGCCTGAATTCAACACCCGTGATTTCATGCCCACACGCATGTTCGCCACTGGTCTGATCGGCAAGGTGGACCGGGAAACCGCCCTTCTCAAGGAAACCGTCGAGAGAGCTGCACAAGTTCTATCCGAGACCGCTGCGACCACGAAGAATGCGACTGACGCGGCCAAGCAGGCACGTGTCACGCGCAGCGGATCATGCTTGGTTGTTTCCCACCGTTGCTCGGTATCGATTAGACCAATGGCAGTAGGAGTGCCGTCTCGCTCCTGGGCTGCTCATTTTCGCATGCACTGTAGTTCTTGATCGAAATACGAGGAGGGGTACCAGAGGCGGTGGCTTTGCGCTAGCAACCGCGAGCGGTGGCCCGTTTTTCTGACCATGTCTAACGACCACAAGGGCCTATGCGGAAAATGAACATGCAGGGAGCCGGGAAAGTGGATGAAGCTCGAGCGTGGATGAAACAACACGCAGAGGAGCATGCCGGCTCGAAGCAAATCGACCAGACAAACAAGCAGTTGCACACGAGCCTCCGAAGAGAAATGGAGCGTGCCAAGCAGGTGAGTTAGGCCCCGTTATTGAGGCCTTTACATAGTCCTCCCATATCAATTTAGTCAATGGTGCCCTGGGGCTGGCTTCCTGTACGAACTACTAGTCGCTACCTTCCGGTGGGTTCGAGTGCAGACTATCCACTGAAACAAAAGTATTGGACACCCCAGTGCTCCAGTCAAATCTTCAAATCGATTAAGCATTTTCTGTCGATATATCAAAGCTGATTGACATATGATCTTGCGTGGGGTCCGACAGGGTAACGGTGAGGAATACATACCTGTTATGCTTCGTCGATGGAGGGATTCAACTCCCACCATTGTTAGACCAGTGGTCTTTGAAGGTACGAAAGCCCGCGTAGATGGCTTGCCGCATGCCCGATTAGGAGCTTTCAGTCCAGGTTGAGATACGCGTGGACTATATTCATGTGCCTCAACACTTTTGTGTTCCCGTTGGTTGCTGTCCTCTCCAGCTTCATAACCAGATCGAGGATACGAAGGGCCAGACACGAATGTATGCACGAGTGCGTCCAATGGACGCTCTTGAGAAGGAGGCTGGATGCAAGGAGGTGTGTAGTCACAGAAACTGTCCGTGGGCGCGATATTCACGCTACGACGATGAAGAACAAGACAAACCGATTTTTCTGCAAGCGCCTTTCGCAAAACCTGCAGCCCAACGCGATTTCCTCGAACCCCTCGATATCGTTATTACTTCCGGGTCCATGTCGATCACTTTGTCCGGTTCTCCCGCCCAGCTTTGCTGACTATCTCGGGACGGCCACGGTCCTCTTCGGTTGTTCTTGCGCTGTCCCGAACAAATTAGGTGTGCCTGCGAGATGGTAAGCAGACATTGGCCCTCCTCACAGCAGTACAGCAACACTGGACGTTTACGCACGTCTTCCAAAATGCGTCGGCCGAGGTAGCGGCGACTACAGCGGCGCAGGCAGAGCTGCACAAGGAAGTTGCGGGGCTGGGGACAACGCTCGCGGACGGTCACAACGTCCTTCTCATGGCCGTAGGCGCTTCCCGGTCGGGAAAGACGCTGGCGCTTGTAGGAGAACCTGACCAGACAGCAGCAGGCGCAGGGGGTGACGGCTTCTTCTTTGCGGACATTTCGGGCGAGGATGAAAAACGGACGGCGACGCCTGCAGCGACGGCGAGTCAAGGCGAATCCAAGAAAGTTCCGAAAAGGGGTAAGGGGAAGGTCGGTGGCGGCGGCGGAGGGGGCGAGCGCGGGAACGAGGGGGCGTTAGGCGATGGTGGGGGGGGGGTTGCTGTCAAGGTGACACCCTTGGCCGGAGTGTTCCCGCGACTGGTGGCAGAAACGTTCGCGACGCTGAAGCATCGCGTCGCGCAGTGCGCTTTTGTTGTTTGGGTCAGCGTCGTCGCGGTTTCAATACCTGTGGCGCCGCAAGTAGCTACCGACAGTAGCGGTGTGGTAGAGAGCCTCCTACCTCCGGTGGACTCACCGCCTGTGTGCGGCGATTCCTCCTCGGTGGTACGTGAAGGTGACACCTCTGATAATAAGAAGAACGAAGGGGAGCCAAACGCTACATCCCCCGCACCTACGGAAGGGGAAAATCGATGGGGACGAGAGATTGCGGCATCTTCACCACAAGAGGTGATGAGGATCGTCATGGACGCTAGGTCTCGGGCGATGTCGTCACCGGAGGCGGGGGGATCCGGAAATTCCCGAGAGGTGCGGAAAGACAGACATTTCCTGTCTAGAATCCGAGTGGAGCTTGTGAACAGGAGCACACGCGAAGCCTCCTCATGTGAGATGGTTATTGTGGAGCTCGTGGAGGAGATGCCAGGGGAGGCTTGGCCGGCGGCCCTGGCAGACACCGTGCGCACTCACGCTGCTGCGACGGTTGTCAATACCAACAAGGCGTACAGAGCGGACGGGCTCCCAGGGATGGTCAGGAGTTGCCTCGCGGACACGGCCAAGGTTTGCGAATATATGCGCATGGTATGAAACCGCTCCTCGCATTGCTTCTGCACATTATCCTCAGAGAAGATCATTGTTCAGGATATATCACTCTACAGGGCACATCGGCATTGGCATGTGCAGGTCACGTAATGCTCGGAGGCTCAGCGAGTATTCTAGTGACGGGAGACTCAATTCGGAAGGAATATTGGTGCATGGACTGTAGTCTCAGTTAGCCACTCAAATGTTGTATGGACATATCCGCCAACATCATCATGAAGTCTCCCTCGGTGCCTACCGGATTGCTCCGTTCAACAGGTTGTGACAATCTTGTGCGTAAGCCCAGCTGACAACTACGCGGACAAGACCGAGAAAACCCTCAGCTTCGGGAAGGCCTGCGAAAACTCGGGCGAAAATGGTGCTGCGCAGCTGAAGTGAGTGCTGATACATCCCGGCTTGTGCGTGTCTGAGCTCGTGAGGGAAGCAGTATTGAGCAAGGACCGACGGCCAATCCGCCACGTTTCCCAAACGCTGACCAAGTGTGACCAATGGATATCCCAAACCGTCGACGGTTCGTGTCTTGATTCTCGCGAGACAAAAACATCTCGTGCACCCTCCTCGTGTCGTACGACCTGCAACCGTGAAACTGTCAGCGAACCATTATCCGGAATCCACTGAATGAACAGTTGTGTATGCCTCGTACATTCTTGTCGACTCTTTCGCCACCCGATTGTTCGTCTGTGCGGACAGGGATCTCAAAAAGGAACTGGCTAGACTCAAGAAGGAGGCGACGGGCACCAGGAAAACGGCCCCGACTCAGCTTCCGCGTCCTGCTGGAGGGAAACGGTTATAGGTCCTAGATTGTGATTGGCACATTGTCTGTACATTGAGTAGACTAGAGGAAGTAGCTTTCCTCGGTTCGAACTGATCATGATGATCTCGTTGGCCTTGCGTTTCTTTTATCGGCCGAAAGCCTCGGAAGAGAGGGTTGCGGTTCGTGGATGAAGGTGTTCGATCTGAGGTCAGAGGGCAGAGAGTAGCCTAGTCCTGTCAGTGGTACTTGGCTTGGACCTTTTACATGGGAGAGGGTCGTCACAGCTTAGCTTCGAGTCATTCCCGGTCACTCACACTGCGAAAGGAAGTCGATGAGGTGCAACGAAACGTTAGAATATCGCCTCGCTCTGGCGTTATCGGTGATGTGACTGCTCCACCGAACACGGCACAGCAGAGGGAGACAAACCATGCACGGAGCACATAATTAATCGAATACCCCTTTCGCTCCTCAATCTGCAAGGGTTTCTGGGAGCCATAAGCGAGGTCTAGCTTCGGCATGCGATCGCGGAGATGATGCTTCTTGGCCTTCACCTCTTTCGCTGCAAATTCTTTTATGTTCGATGGCGTTCTTTTTGCGCGAAGAATAGTCCGTACATCAACGAGTTTGATATCGTTTGGCCTATATCCTACAGGCGTAGACTTTTCAGTTGTTCTCTGTGCTACCCATCAATGTGGAGGTTGATCACTTCGCCGAGCGCACTTTGCTCCGGAGCAATGCTCCCCGCCGAGAAAAGAAAATATCGCATCCAAGCCCCCAAAACCATGCTTGAATGAGAGAGAACTTGTGACAACGTCTAGATATTCGACCCAAAACAAGAAGCCAACTGATAAATGTCGCGGTGATGCCCACTCGTCAACCCACCTACAGTATGTCTATCTCTGTGTAGCTCGGCTGGCAATACAGCGAAGTGGCGACCACTTGGTGTTGGCTGTCCATAGCCACTCGATGCTGCACGCGCACCGAAGCGTCGGGAAAGTTCCGTCAGCACAGACAGGAATATTCTATGAACATTCGGAGGAGCCAGTCGGCCCCATCGCATTTGCCGCCCTTGTTTTTCGGGTGCTGTCCCATAAAGGTTAATCGATGATGTTCAGTCAAGAAGTGCATCATGCAATTCGTTTGATTCCCCTTTCATCGCATGGCGTATACGGACGCCTTCCTGCACAGGGAGTAGGCTCGCTTTGCTGCGCCCTGAGTCAGTCTCAGGACTCCGTTTTCCCCTGCCCCGCCTGTAACACCTTTCAAGGTCGAGCACCCATGCCACTCCCCCGACGATACAATTTCTTCGTAGGTTCAGAGTTCTAGCGTTTCGTAAGTATGGTACCGGCCCGCTCACAAGCCCCGAAAAAGGTTCACATTTTGTTTCTCCCCACACGAAAGACGAGCGACTCCAAAAAAACTGGCATGGCACTTGCCGCTGACGTTCAGCAGTTCCCTGTGTGCCCGAAACACATCGCGGCTTTCTCTCAACCCATTTGTTCGTCGTTCCGTTTGTCAGCGATCGAGCTTCCGTAGCTTGTGCGCTAAGACCCCAATGTAATGGCACTCAATGCACCTCGTGCGCTCCGCTCTTCACCAGATACGGTATACTGTTCTCCGGAAAATATCTTCCGTTGCACATCCGAAAACACGATACGACTGATTCCACGACCATTTCTAAAGCCGAACGAGAGTACGAAAATACCGTCGTAGAGGACAGCGCGCCGATCATCCTGAAGGGCCAAAGGTCGGGCAGGCCGCCGATACATCTAACTACGGACGAATTGAACGCGATGCCTTCGACGCATCCTGCTACTGAGCGACTGTGCACGGGCTGGTAGTAGTTGGAGCTTTCTCATGCAGTTCATCTCAGGTATAGTCATTGATCACCGACAGCATCAGCTGTATTGCGGCAACCAGAGCAAGCCCCCAGTGCACCGCAACCGGCCCAGTCAGCTGCGAACCTGCCTGCTTCTCGGGCATGGCCACGTCCAGGCATTTTCGTTCGAAAGAGGGCTTCGGTCTTGTTGGGGTAAAGCCTTCTGAACTTTCTGTATCAATCTTCCTAAGGATGGGGCGGCCGTGCACGTGCAGAAGCGCGTGACTTGTCGATAGGACTGTAGCGTCTGTTATAGCTCGCCGCTGTCCCCCGACCGGTGACGTGGGCGCGGAGAAAACATTTATGCTGTTGCGAGGTCGAGAACGGGCGTCATGAATGTCGTGTAGCCCCTCCGCGGTACTGTTGTCCGTATTGTTGACAGCGTTCGAGCTACTGTTTGATGTTGCTCTGCGTGCCCCCCCCTCGACATCAAGGCTTAGTCCCAAATGCTCTTCGCTCCCGTCACCTTCTCCTGCAGAGACGGTCACCTTCTTCCTGCTGCATTTACGCCAAGCATTTCCTAAAGTAGCGAGTTTGTCGCCAGGTTCGCAAAGGAAGCCGAGGACCACCGCCATGCAAAGGCCGTTGACAAAGTCGAAAGAGAACGGAATTACCAGGATCGATATACCTGGATACGTTCGATAACGGGGGGATAAGGGGCGGCCAACGGTGTGAGCAGCTGCCCATCTGCAAGGAGAAGTGCGATAATCGGGCCGCAATGTGGTTTTGTACTGCTAAGGGCTTTCAGCCAGAGAAGATCGTTTCTTTTGCCGTCCTTCTCTGATTTTGCTGGGAACTTCGAACATCGCTAGCACAACGAGCATCCTGCCTGGTAGAGATTCCGACAGGGCCCTTCGGCATGCACTGTGCTAGATTCTACCACCAAAATCTTGGATCTGCCCCCTGGCCCAGGTGAACACCCATCACCCTAGTCGCCGGGACTTGGGCAAAAGTAGTTCAAGATGTCGAAGACCATTTAAGCGTTGAAGGCCTCCTCAAACCGTCGTAAATCGGTAGCTTTTCCAAAAATTGAACGTCTACATCGTCTATTGCGAGGTGAAAACAAATGTCCACTTCGATGGCTGGAAGGCACTTGACGCTCTCACCAAACATGAGAAGGTTTCTTGGCCTCATGACGTCGATCATCCTGATGACCGTAAAGAACCTAAGAGAATAAACGGGACGGCATCACTGGTTCAATGAACGCTACGTGCAGTCTGGTCACACGTAACAACTTGAAGTATTGATCTCGATCTCGATCAATGGATTTCGCGCACAGATGAAGAACGCACTTCATCACGCCTTCGCTGTGACCATTGGCTAGCCAGGCGCGCCAGACGTAGAAATGGATCAGCCCGTGGATGGTTCAGGGCGCATGCAAGCCGGGGACTCACCTCAAGCTGATGACCACCATCAGAGCTCCCGAGACGTGACCAGGCACAAGTACTGGGAGAAGTGGCCACAACAAGGTGCTCATAACGAACAAGACTCCTGCCCACCAACAAGGCGCGATGTTCAACGGGCTCAGTGGGTCTGGGCGGCACATGCACATTTCTGGCATGATTCACTCTATCTCTGGTCAGCACACCTTCATGAGTGCAGACATTCAAGATGCCTTCGTTGCGAAACTCGTTGCACCCTATTGGCTGCTGGCAGGTGACGACCGAAAATCACGAGGGACAGCTTGCTTCTCAACGCACCTGTCACGACGACACTTAGACCCGTTCGCCCACCAGCAAACACGACGATCATGGATTGGACAAACGCGGCCTGGGTGGTGACGCCCATGAGGTTCCCGATGAAGGACATCAATGGCACGGCGAACGCCATGGAACGGAACTTCGTGCCGAAGGTTTGCGGGGGCGAGGGGGGGGGTCAGCCCATGATAGAAACCGAAGACAGGAGATTGCCGTTCAGATTTTTAGGAGTAAGTCGGGCATCGCTCGACGCGGTACACGCAGAATAATGCTCGAAACATGGATTCCTCTCATCACGCCATGTCGTCGAAGTTTGTACAGTCATGTGGAGTCCAACACTTGAGAGTCGCGGCATCTGCTTGTGGTTTGATAGTCTTTTTCACCCCTCTCAATCGTGCTGTAGATTGAGATCTTGAAAGCATGCGAGAAAAATACATTGTGCGTGGCAATTCTCTGGGTTACCTTTTTGGTCCCTCCGATAGCATTGGAGAAGTCGACCTCTACGGTAGACTTCACCTTGGAACGCACATCCTGAGAAATACATTAGGAAATGCACGAGCACATTCTTTGCTTCTGCAGAACAAGATCAGTTCCGTGACGTGCAGCGGTTAGCGTCCTCGGGCATTTGACGGCGATGATAGCAGTTTCCGGAAGACTACCGTACTTCTGCACACAGTTGATCGGACGATGCTCCTACCGGTAGGAAAGTCTCACATTCAGGCACACCGCGTCGATCAAGACGAGCAAAATGCTGGAAATATTGATGACGATGCTGACAAACATCCTGATGATGTAGAACCAGTGCTTCTGCGGGGCGTTCCCGAATGCAGAAAAGTCTAATGTGCCCATGCTTCCACCTCTCCAGTTGGACAAGGGAGCTTTTTCGGCCAAGGAGTACCCTTGAAACTTCGAGCGGTCGACCACGGCGTAAACTAGAACTGTCAATACCATCGGAAGTCCGATAATCCACATCCACTTGCGCATGCTGTTGTTTGAGTTTGAAACCTTGGTGGAAGCGGCGGATATGATGGCAAGTCCGACCACCTGTTAACGCACGGAAATTACCAAGTGAGTGAGAGAAACCTTTGGCACGAGAGTTGAACGCTGCTAGCTTCTTAGTTTCACAAGTACATCGATAACTGCATATCGTGACGCACCCTGCTGCGATCACGGCAAAAGGCGAGTTGTGCGTCGAATAGAAAACAGAAGTTGCTACATTTGATACTGATAGTGTATCTGCTAACAGGAAGCGCAAAATATGACTTCTTTGGCATCTTCCTCATGTGCCTGCCTTGGTCTGCTCTCATCAATTGGACCCACGTTTTTCGTTGTACACCTCACATTGAAATCATTTTGCTTCTCTGGAGTGCAGCTATCCAAGCTGGCACGCTTTTGAAGCGGCAGTATGCACTGGAACATAGGTGGAAAGGAAATGATCGCCTTCTGTATGGCAGTGCTTCGTCGGTGAACACGTATCGACCGATTGTTATTAGGTTAAAGTTAACGACATCGCCCCCAAAACTACGATGGGCGACTTTCAGGCACACACTCCCTTCGCTACGATCAAGTGGTGGACAGCTTCAACTCACGATTTGCCAGGTGAGGGGCTGAAGCGTGAACGAGTTGGTGACTAGAAGCCCAAGGTTGCGCATGCCGAGGACGCTAACGAGCATCGAAATCCCGCACCCAGCTCCGAGCCGCAGTGCGGTCGGTATGTACGATACGAAACTGATTTTTAGAGCGATTGTGAAGAACGCCGCCGCTGCCAGGTTTGCCACGGCTTGCGCTGCCAGGTGCCCGCCGATGCTGATGCTGCTCGGGGCAGACCGAAGTCGTAAGGAAAGCGGTAGTTCGTACGGTTCCTCAGTGTTTCTGATACGTTCGACTCGGATACAGGTCTTATCGGTGTCTCAAACGACACTTGCAACGCAACAAGTTGATGCGTGTAGACTATATGTAGAGTATTTGCAAATAGATCAAAGGTACGCATACTTTACGTCAGCAAGCTAATATCAACCAGTTTCCTTTGTGTTTTGCCATACGATGTCGGGTGTCGTCCGGTATTGAAAGTTGTGATCCGACCAGTACTGCTTCCACACTTGCTTTACGTTCTCTGTCACGATTTGCGAATAGAGGAGAACCTTTCTGCTGGGCGATCCGAAAAACTCTTTCGTCGGCATATGTATAGCTTTCCAACTATTAGTGGTGCCTAGTCTACACCGACCAGCATCTACATTTACGTACCCAGCTTCACGACCAGCGTAAAGTACCGAAGGGGCCACGATGAACGGCACGTTGAAGACCACACCAAAACCTATGGAGGACAACCCCGCGACGAGCAGGAAGGTTTCGGCGATCGCACTCTGGTCCACGTCGTCATCCCCCACAAACAAGGTGGCGTCTGCAGGCGAGTTGAGGATGCACGACAGCCAGTCGTAGAGCGGCATTGTTGACTGGGCCATTAGCTCGTTCCTTTGGACGTACGTTCCGTTGCCTTGAAAGGTAGGGCTCAGAGGAGGTGGATGCATGTAAAGCGCATGTAGGTGAAGTGATCACGACGACCACGGCTCAACGACAACAACACAACAACATCAACACACATTGTCGAAGCATCGTGCCGGGAACCGGGGGTTGAAATCTCTGGCAGGTCTCACAACTTGATTAATTTTGGCTTGTGTCTTTGCATCGCTACATGAGAAGAGTGTGAACCATGTTGGTGCCCACGCCCTCGCGCGGTGAACCTGATCCCCAATCGTTCGTGGCATTTTTGTGTATCGCCGCTGACGTTACCAAGCAGGATATCGACCGGGTGGTTCATGGGTACCGGACATCACACGCACATTGCTTTTGTGGTGCATCGGAATGGAGGGCGTATCGCCTACTACATGAACTGCTGTAGTACACTATTGGTCGAACACAGCATTCGATGATCGAGAACCCTCCAACCGTCCTGCTGCTACGGTACACAGCAGTTCGCACTTACAAAATTTTACGGAAGACACAACGGTCATCCATCCCATCACTCCAGCGAGCACTTCTTGGTTGACGCTTGTACCCTTGGCTTTCACCAAGAACGCGTTCTTCCAACCCCGCGAAACGTGGCGCCCCACCCTTGGCGAACCTGGAGGAGAAGCTGGCATTGTGGTTGTAGTGTGTCGGCCAATTACATGATTCCACTGCACAGCACACTTAGTGACTTTGCGACGACGGAGGATCGAATCTGTACCGAGGATTGTGCGGCGTCGCAGGAGCACGGCCGTTTCAACCCCGTCGATATCGATGCTGATTCGCTAGTCTACCAAACCCTCTCGATTAGCGCTGACTGGTCGCCTGTGTAGCCGGAAGCTTCGTTGGTATCTAAAAGCTGTAGACAATGGTGCGAGAAGGAGATTATCTCAGTAGACTGGACTGCTGGGTAGTTACATTTATGCTTCTTCCAGTATTTTTTTTTTTCATATCAGCAAAAGATCATCCAACAAATCCATCTCTATTATATATTTTTTAATATAACACAATGAATCCATCTCTAAGAAAAGAGTTCAAGACAGATTAGCAATGAATCCATAGCGTCAGTGAAGGCTACCTGTGTTTCCATGATTTCCCGAGCAGCATACAGCGACATCTCCCCCGTGGGTAATAGGGTCAATGTTAGATATACTCGTAGCATCGTAAAGATGGTTGAATGTGGGTCATAGATCTACGGAGATTGTAATTGGTAGATTGCGGAGGAACGGGGAGTTTCTATTGGTTTCTTCGGAGATTCGATGAGTGATCTGAATTGCGTGACCGTGCGGATGGGTGTTGTGGCTTTCTCCTTCGGGTCCTCGGACACGAGTGTTCTCTGCTGTCCCCGCTCTCCTCTAATACAAGAATTTCTCATCTCGGACCTCACTGGCCTTTCTCTACAAACCAACAAGCTTCGGCCTACCTTGTTTACCCAACATGCTAGCGTTGAACGACTTTGTCGAGGGTGATTGGGTAAGAGCGAACCAGTGTGTGTCCTTTAGATCTTCTGATGGGTCTAGCATTTTGGTGAGCACCGACCGAGTCTTCGCTAGATTTTGGGATTAGCAACTAACACGAGTTTAACGTGAACAAAAACAACAGCAACGACAACAAAAACAACCAGAGATTGGTAGCACCGATGGGCAGCCGCGTGCGCGGCTGACGACAGACGAAGGGGCCACCAACGGCGAGTGCCTGCACGGCAGCAGCACCCCCAAGACCTACAGCAGCGTCATCGTCAGCTGCGCCTCGCCGTCTACTGGGGTTGTAGTCATGAACAGGCACGTGATGACTTGTCAGTGTTGGACTGCTGTCGTCATGTGTACACCCATGCAGTGATGCGGTACACCTATACATGGTGCCGTCAGATTCTAAACGCGGCATTACGCCGTGCGGTACTGCCGTCAAACGCCAACGCCTACTCCAACTCGAGCTCCACCTGACACTGCCGTCAAACTCTCTCTCCTACTCTTGCTCAAGTATAATCGCGGCACTACGTCGCGCGGTAATGCCGACAAACTCCAACGCTTACTCAATCAAAACGCGACAATACGTCGTGCGGTACTGCCGTCAAACTCCACCGCTCGGTCAAAGGTCGACTACCTGCAGCAAATGGGTAGACCTAACCCAGGTTACCAGTAATCCACAAAACTGATGCCAGTTTCGAAACTGATGATATGATGTGTGTGTGTAGCATGATATTAGAAATAGTATTGTGCGTAATGTAATGCAGTGATTGGCGAGGTTTTGTGCTTTGTCTTCCTGACAGCCGTGCTGAGACCAACTTTCTCTCCCCGGCAACAGCGTGACCAACGTTTTATCGGGGCTCTCTTTGGTAGCCACGTTTTGAGGAGCATGCTTAGCCTGATCAAAAATGCGTCATCAACGATTTATCTTGACTCTCTTTGGGTAGCAGCTTTAACCTGATCAAAAACTTTCCATGTCTTGCTTGAGTCAGCGAGTACCAGAGACGTGTGAAGTCTCAGCGACGTGCAACATTGATGGTACCTCCACCGTGTTGCAGATAAAAAATCCACAATATTGACGAAATATATGCTGATTTCCGAATACTGTTACTTGTATACGTTGTCTTGAGGTTGCTCTTTGTTGTGAAATTGCGGTTCCAAGTTATTAAGGTTTTGACTTAGGATTGATGACCTTATGGTTGGAACAGGAGCAGCGACTGTATTATTATTTTGTGATCGAGGACTGATCAACCTCCGTGACAGGATGATATTCAGCTATTTAGACTACGGAGTGGCAATGTCGCAGTGATCGGTAATTTCAGACAAACCATTCCACAAGTAGGGTCCGACGACTTGAAAATGTGGTTCATTTGTTGCTTTTTCTGCTGCAGTCACTACTGTGCACAACCGGGGGGAATGTTCGTGGTATGTGATTCTCCTCAGTAGTGCTGGTTTGTTCGGAACTAATCTGCCGCCATCTTCCCCTCCAAACGTGCGACTTGCCCTGCACCACCGCCAAGTCAATCCTCCGGGAGCGACAATTGCTCTTCCCCCACTTTAGGCGGACGCAAACATCCAAGCTCGAGTCGCGGCCAGCCAGAAAAGATGAATGGCGGAAGGCGACCGCGGCGAAGGCATGCGAAATATCCGCCCTAGAGAAACAAGGGCTTGGGCGATGGGTTAAGCGCTGGAGCTTGATGCGAGCAAATGTAGGGGTTTCGAGTGTTAGTTGTTTTGGTATCGAATTGGAGGGTTTTCGAATGTTTTGTTTTGATACTGGGTTGGACTTTGATGTTGGATTGGATTTTGACTTTCTTTGGTATTGGATTGTTCTAGCATTAGGATTTGCGAAAGTTGTTTTGGCATTGGATTTGATTTGGTTTTGGTGTTCTGTCGGGATTCATTTGCAGGAGGATTGTTGTTCTTGGGTTTCGACTGGATGAACGTTGAATGTTGTGCGTCTTGATGGGTTAGGTATTGAAAACACCCGGGTGAAAACACCCGGGTAAAATTGGGATCGGCACTACAGAACGCGTGATCATCCTTGCCGTTAGTTGTGGACAACATGCGGCGGAACCTCGAAACTAGGGACAGGTGCGGTCGTCGACACCCGCAGAGTTGACGTGCTTTACAGCTTTGCTGCTCGCTGATCATGGTTTTCATGGGATGATTATGTTGTGAACAGCTTTCCAAACATCCATGGGACACACCGCCGCGCCCTTGATTGTGTATCTGCCAAAATTTCGACAGGATTCCTTCACATCATGCAGAGCAGCAGCAGCACCACCGCTGCAGCGCTTGCCTTCAATGCGGAGAAGACTTTAGGCACACCAGGGCTAGGACAGGGGAATTAGTTCGGGGTTTTGTAGACGAGGCTGGTATAGCAGACAGATTTCCCGGCTTTCAGTCGGGAGCCATGGGCTCAAACTTGGTCGCACTATGTAAACGTTCGGGTTATCTGCTGGAGCTGTACAAGAAGCACGAGCGGGCACGAAGCAGGGAACGCGTAGCGTGGAAAGCAGAGCAGACTCCGCGCCACAGCCGGACCTGGAGCGCCGCTCCTGAACCTGTCACGCACGACAAACGCCGGCGGTTGGATCGGTACTGTACTTCGCCGGGGGCGGTGGACGCCTTGCGGGATGCTGTTGATATAATGGGTTGTGTTTTGGACATGTGCGGAGGACCTGAAGCCGCGGTGGCATTGGGCTTTGGGGGCACGTGTGAAGTTCTCACGAACGACGTGGGCTCGAGGTAAGGAGGTCCGGTTTTCGAGTAATGTCGTTTTCGATGTTTGGTGTCCAGCAGTTCTGTGTATCAGTATGCATCAATATCCCTCTAGTTGAAGGCAAAATACTCACACCTTGACTCCCTCGTATGTTTCTGTGGCCACAAAAGGCTATCGCCAGATTCCAACCTGGACGCGAGCCTGCTTTCTTTTCCGAGTGATTTTCTCAAAGCCCATCCCGGAAAGCAACCTGACTGGGTCGTCACGAGCCCTCCGTAACAGGGTGCTGTGGGGTTTGTCAAGGCGGCTTTGGCGGTAGCGGCGAAAGGCGTGGCGCTAAAATTGCCGCTATCGTTCCTGGAACCCTGTGCCGACCGGAGCTGGCTAATAGATCGCCCCCGCCGGTTATGTGCGCTTTTTTGCGGAGAGCTAAGTACACACATGCTCACCATGTGAAGGTCGGATAATTTTGGGGCGTGTGGTACACCGATGGAGGCTGCGGCAAGAGCGGGGGATCGAGGCTTGTGTTCTGCCCTGAGTAGAGGGTGCTTATAGGAGGGCCGCCGGGCGACCTGATGTTCCAAGAATGTTGTTTGTCGGTGGCGTTGATTGAGTGCAGAATGGTCTATATCTGCGTGTTCCGCGAAGGGTGCTAATTTTGCGCTCCATAAAAAAACTTCGAAAATATAGACTCAAAACCGCCCGCGGTTCAGTCACCACACGGACTTTTGTGGGTTGAATGTTGTGGAAGTGCATCGCAGCTTCGCCTACACAGGTACACCCTGCAGGTAGTTGAGTGTACAGCAGTTCTGATTCTGCGGGTGCTGAATGATACGATGCAAGATAGAAAGCGGGTGTTCCATGTACCCGCTGTTGACGTTGGCGGGTAGGTGCACCCCGTGAGCAAGAGGTGTATGAGAACACGGTACTCATCCTCGACTTCACATGCATCAATGTAAACCATTTTCCATACCTCCGATGTTCCGCTCGAAACACCAACATTCCAGTTTTTTTTTTCATCACACGTTACACAGACCCTTCATTTGTCCCCTCCCTGCACGAGTCAACAACCATTCCGCCCGGCGATACAATCAACTGCTCTTGCCCCGCCCAAACCGCCGACACCAGGCAAAACGTCACCCTCATCACTGGATTGATCGTCATCGCTCGCTTCTTCAGATGATTCCCCCCCACCTCTATCGAATTGCATGACTCTATCATCGGCCGCTTCTATGCAGCAAGCGCGTTTACATTTGCACAGCTCTGAGCAAATTGACCCTTTCTGCATGCAGACGAATTTCGTACATTGACCCTTTCCCGGCACATCCGAACATGTACACTTGACCGTCTCGACCCCGCCCGGCCAGATAGTAACCTTCGGCTCCCTGCGCAACAGCATCATACAACCACCGTCTGCTGCTGAGTTCTTCAAGTACCCCTTATCGTGCCATTCGGGAACTGAAATGGGGTAGTTTTCTGAGGCTCCCGCGCCTGCAGCACTAACCGGCACAATCGAGGGTCAAAACTCTATTAGCCATTCCATCCGAAGGGCACAAAGGTCGATAACGTCGTAGTTAGGGGCAGCAGCACTCACTTGCCCTTTTCCGAAAGCCGACTCGGATGTGCGTTTGTGGACGGCAGCAACCCACGCACTTGCTTCATCAATCGCCCCTCCACGTTGTTTGGGATCAACAGTAGGATCTACCTGGTTCCCGGGTGGATACAAAAATAGCGCCTGGTGCTGTTTAAAGTAAGCGAGGGCGACAAACTTGATCAACTCTTCCCTTTCCAAAGCCATCCCGGCAACAGCTCCATCTTTTACTGCATTCTCGCTCAGGGCCTTCAGAAACCCATGGTTCTCTGGGTTAGTGTTATAATCGTAATACGACGTGAACATAAAGTACGAAGTCAACCCGAAAAATGTCGGGGTGAAGTCGGTTCCGAAAAAAATGTCGGGGTGGTACCGCCTGCCGCGGATGATTCGGCATTTGCGGGGGGTGCGGCCGCACCGGGCGCCATGGCGTCGACGAGTAGTGCGCCTCCGACGAGACGTGCGGCGATGAGGGGCGTTGGCCTGCGACGTAATCCGAAAAATAGGATTGATATCTTGTCAAGTCGGGAATGTAGGGCATACAGTATGGGGAGAGCGAACTATGGGTGGGGGAAAGTGCCGGGTTCGCAAACGCACAGCTCTCGACTGTTTTCCGTGCCAACAAAGGCCCTACCTTTTACAACTCAATGGAGAGTCCGGAGATCTGTAACAAGACTCTGGCTACACGTCTCCATACAGCAGAGCAAGCCAATCCAATATTTTCGCGACACATTTATTTACCGGACTGGAAGTCGCATGCCGAGCACTTGTGCCGTCGTTGTCGCTGCCGTCGGGTGTCGTCTCCTCCGACTCGCTGTCATCGTCGGTAATGTCTTGGTCTCCGTGCTGGTCGGTGGCGCCCGAGGCGCCGCGCTGCGACCACAGGCAAGTGAAGAAACAATCCACTGTGAGCCTTGTAGTCAAATTGAGTTAATAGGACATCGGATACCGCTAAATAATGGTCTGTGGTCACGATCTGTGGTCATTTACCGGCGATGATCGACATAGTTTCAAACGCGGAGAAGTTTTTCTCACCGGGCGTGTCTTGTCCGCCGTTTCGACGCGGCCAAACGGAGCAGTCGCGATGCGATCGATCACACCTCCAACTCCACTGAAAATCGTCCAAACCGCCGTGCGGATCATCTCGACCCCCCTGCCATCGAAGCCGTGCGGATCAGTAAAGCCAACCCTAACCTTGGTCTCCTCCTTCTCCACCCCAGTCCCCACCCCCGACCCCACGTGTGCTCCCGCCGCGTCCTCCATGGCCTCGTCCGTCTCCTTCCCCTCGCCATCTCCTTTCCCCACGTCGTCCGCCTCTTCCCCACAATCCAGCGAGGTGTAAATGTTGCCGGTATCAATGTTGGCTGATAGGCTCGAGCCCTGTACGGAAACAACAAAAAACGCTTCCCATCAGAACATTTTGTCGATTCTATACACGCGCAGCATTGCATGCTTAGCCTGTCGACATTGAAAAGCTTGCGTAAATCGTTCACACCTTGTCGATGGCCCTGCTTCTCTCGACGCGCCCATCCATGCCGCCGCCACCACCACCACCACCACTACCCGCGGTTGCTGGGCGCCTATTTTTTCCCACGAGAACCCGGCCGTCTCCACCCTCCTTGGCTGCGGCCGGCTTCCTCGCGGGTGGCGGGCTCCTTGACTGCGGCGGGTTCCTTCACTGCGACGGGCTCCTTGGCTGCGGCGGGTTCCTCGGGGGCGGCGGGCTCCTTCACTGCGACGGGCTCCTTGGCTACGGCGGGCTTCGTGGCTGCGGTGGGCTCCTCAGGGGCGGCGGGTTCCTCCGGGGCGGCAGGTTCCTTCGCTGTGACAGGCTCCTTGGCTGCGGCGGGCTCCGTGGCTGCGGTGGGCTCCTCGGGGGCGGCCGCCTCCTCCCGGGCGGTGGGCTCCTTTGCTGCCGGCTGCGGTACGTCCTGGAACACGGCCTCAAAGGGCCCAGATGGCTGCCATATCGCCATCGGGGAATGTGGCTGCAGGTCCTTCGCGCCGTAGCACGGAACGAGTTCTCCCGCTTTCGTCGCCTTCACGAGTCTGAAGCTTTATACACCTGATACGACAGCCGCGGCCTCCATGTGCTTCCCGTCCCAATATCCACCTTCATGTTCCGCCACCTTCACCCAAGTCTCACTCTTCAAGATGAGTGGGAGAGGGTTCGTCAACATTTCTTCGATGGGGTTCTCCTGTACTTTGGCGGTGCCAAAGGTGAAGTCGTCAGTACATTGCCCACGCTCCACGGTGGGGTGGATCTGTGCCCGTCCGAGGCTGGCTACGTCGCGGCGAAGCTTGCGGACGCTGGCGAGTTGTTCCCGTTCCACGCGGGCTGTTCCGGCGGGAACCCCGGACTTGATCCGACGAAGATCGGTGATGATGTGCGAACCACAATCCCCCCCGCCAGGGTTGGGCCACGCTCTAAAGGGCGTGCCATCCCCTAGGCGATACATTGTTCACCTGACATTTTACAAAAAACACAATACCGGGGTCTGGGGGAACATGGGCTTGAGTGGGGGGTGCCTCAGAAAGAGCAAGACGGCGGATGTTTCTCTCTTGGTGTGACCGGTGGCAGTATCGATCAGCAATGCCCCACAGACTTTTGCGCGCCGAAATATTCGTGCGACAGCTTTAACCTAACCACTTCGGTGGAAAGCGGATTTCTGTTCGATACGGTGTCGGGAGTGCTGAGGGGGGAGGGCTTGGCCCTTGTGGTTGCAGGTGGCAAGGAAGTAGGAACAAGGGGTGGCAGTGTCGGGGTTCTGGGGGAACATGGGCTTGAGCGGGGGATGCCTCAGAAAGAGCAAGACGGCGGATGTTTCTCTCTTGGTGTGACCGGTGGCAGTATCGATCAGCAATGCCCCACAGACTTTTGCGCGCCGAAATATGCGTGCGACAGCNGAAGAAGAAGGAGCCTGGCAGCGTCGTGGCGGATGCAGCCAGTAGGGGCGGCTGGGTTGCTGCCCCCGAAGGCCAAGAGCCCCTGCAGCCGCACGGCGGAGGCAGGGGATTTCTCCAGCAGCAAGCAAGAGATAGTGGGCAAGGACGACGGCAGCTGCTGGAAGGCGGAAGGGTCAGCAGATCGGGAGCGAACCCTGTTGGGCCAGCCGGGGTGGGCCCGGGCATAGGACCGGACTACGGGGAAGCGAGGGGGGTCAACCCTCCAGGTAAGATACCCGTGATTCGAGGAAATGGAGAATTCCTCGACGGCTACAGCAGTAGCCACATGAATAGAGTAAAAGTCAATGCCCCGCGTCTCGAAGGGGAGAGTCGCGGCCATGGGTATGACTCGTGGAGAAAATCGTTTATCCAAGCGGCCAAGACTGTAGGACTGGACGGCCAATTGATCGGCAACAACGGGAGACATGCACCTGTCGGCAACCCAAACTTGCCAAGCTCGGAGCTGTACCGCCTCCAATGCACCATCGACGAGGTCCAGAGGGGCCTCCAAGCGTTCCATTTTGTGACCACTGCCACCGTCAGAGAAGCCGACAAGGCGATCGTGAACAAATGCGAGACCGCAAAAGAGATCCTCGCGGAACTCGACAAAATCTACGATCCAGAATCGCAGGGCTCGAAACAAGCCCTCATGAAGCAAATGTTCAACTTCACGATCCCCACACACAGCACCAGAAACCCCATCGAACACCTGTACTCGCTCGAGCTGCTGTACTCACGCCTACGCGACAAAGGGCTCATCGCTGAGGCACTCGCCCACTTCGTTGGTTCCCTCCCACCCGAGTACCAACAAGCGAAGTTCCTGTTGGAGACAGCAACGTTNCCCATCGAACACCTGTACTCGCTCGAGCTGCTGTACTCACGCCTACGCGACAAAGGGCTCATCGCTGAGGCACTCGCCCACTTCGTTGGTTCCCTCCCACCCGAGTACCAACAAGCGAAGTTCCTGTTGGAGACAGCAACGGCGCTGGATAGGGCCGAGATCGTCAGAATCGTGAGCACGGTGCACGCGAGCCTTCCGGAGGGGAGGAAGGCCTCGAAGGGACAGCGGAGGGCGGAGCACGCTCTCCTCGCGAGCGACGGTAGCGGTGGGGGAGGAGCGCCGGGCCGCGGCAACGGTGGCCACCGCAAGGGTGGCAGCGGCGGCGGCGGCGGCAGCGGCAACGGCAACCAGAAGGGGAGAGGGGGTGGTGCGAAGGCTGGTGGCGGCGGCGGAGGCGGCGGCGGAGGCGGCGACGACGATGCGAGTAGCATGCGCGGTCGCTGTTTCCGGTGCGGCAAGAAGGGCCACCAGGTGGCCGACTGCACCGAGAGCAAGCCCGTGCGATGTGAGACATGCAAGGGCACGGGCACGACAAGAGCAAGTGCCCGACCGAGGGGGCGGTGCTCGTGGTGCATGTGGGAACACCGCCACCGGAGATCGCCGCCGTCGCCGCTGGAGCTGCCGCCGATGCTGCCGCTCCGGCCGCCACCGCGGGGCCTCCGGCCATCCCCCCCGCCGCCGCCGCGGGGGGAACACTGCCACCGGAGGTCGCCGCCGTCGCCGCTGGAGCTGCCGCCGATGCTGCCGCTCCGGCCGCCACCGCGGGTCCTCCGGCCGTTCCTCCCGCCGCGGAACCGGGTACGCTGAAGCTTGTGGGTTTGTGGGAGAAGGCAGCTCGGCCAGTGAGGGCCGAAATGAGAAAGTCTTGTATTAGAGGGGAGAGGGCACAGCAGAGATCACTCGTGTCCGAGGACCCGAAAGAGAAAGTCACAACACCCATCCGTCACGCAATTCAGATCACTCATCGAATCTCCGAAGAAACCAAGTAGAAACTCCCTGTTCCTCCGCAATCTACCCATTATTGCAATCTTCGTAGATCCATGTCCCATATTCAACCATCTTTACTATTAAGGAGAAATACATACACGCACAGAGAGACTACCCATTCGAGATATACCCACAGTCGAACGGGATGTGGTGGAGTCTTTTCAGTAAGTGGAGGAAAACCGGCTGGGTACTGGACTTATTTCGAGTCTTTATAAGTCTACAATATACACTGATGATTTATCAGTGATGCCAGCTGGTGCTAAGCACAAAAAACATCTGANGGAGGAAAACCGGCTGGGTACTGGACTTATTTCGAGTCTTTATAAGTCTACAATATACACTGATGATTTATCAGTGATGCCAGCTGGTGCTAAGCACAAAAAACATCTGAATAGGTAAATCTACATTTTACAATACATCCCCTGTAGTTCTCTACTGGGTCAACGACAAAATATCGAGGAGAATCCCTCCGTAGTGTCGTGTACTGTAAGATGTAACCTTCACAGGGGACACGGCGCAGTGTCTTTTGACAGCTTGCTGGTTTTAGGAATTTAAGGAGAAATACATAATAATATTGATGTAAAATCATGGAAGATGGAAAGAAGGCTACAGCAGTAAATCACTCGTTTTTCAAACCTAGTCTATAGATTTTTTTTATTTTTCTTAATATGACACAACGAGTCCATCTCTATCATAGAAAAGAGTCAGAGACAGATTAACAATGGAATCATAGGGTCAGAGAAAACTACCTGTATGTCTACGATTTCCTAGACAGCATATAGGGACAACTCTCGGGTGACAGGCTCAAAAGATCAGTTTGGTAGCTGTGTTGTGTGTCTCATATAGGTTATGTTGTGGAATTTCATGTCGTTAAACGTGAGAAGGGCACGGGAGAACATTTCTCATCATTGCCTCCTGATGACGTGGTCGCCGACAGAGGCGTGTGGTTGATGAGGTTTCATAACCGACATGTGGGTGTGTGTTAAATGCAGTGGGTGTGTTCACCTCTCTCGTCCGTGTGTAGGTAGGAGGTATGGCTACCTCTCCCATTTGTAGGCAGCGTGGACCATACTTGTAAATATAGTCTAGACAGAGTTCATCATTTCATGCATGTTTTATCATTCGTGTTTGACAAGGGAGGAATGAGAGGTTGTGCGTATGGGTATTCACGGGCAGTAGGTGTTTTACGCCGTTTTTTTAACAACTACCAAAAAAAAAAAAGTTATTTGACCCTTTGGGGTAGCGTATCAGTGATACTTACACTCTCCGCCTCCCCCCTCCTCCCCTCCCCGGGGGAGGCCGAGGCCCGCAAGTGCAGTTAACCCTCGAAAAAACCACCCAACAACGACGGATATACGGTCCCTAGCACCGTGTAGGAGAGGATCCTGAGTTTGGCGGTCGGGAGTTACCGCGGTCACGAGATCGAGGTAGGTCGTGATAAGCCAACTTGGAGACAGCTGCCGATGGGTTTGAACCCAAATGCCCCGGTTTGGACACCGGGGCAAGGCAGCGGTGGAGAGCACGGAGAGGGTGGCGGGATGATCGCACACCGTGTGGGTAAGCACCCAACAGGGGGACGGAAAGGGTCCAGAGCTGGAGAGCCACGCCGCTCCGGGACAGGAAGACACCTCGCTGGGAAAGGCAAGCACCGGGTTAACTCTTACATTAACCCGAGGATCCGCAGAGCAATAAAAATAAAGAAAATAAAAAAAGGAAGGAAGAAGAGGAGGAGGGGCCGGAAGGTGCGTAGGCTGATTAGGGATGCAGCACGCACCGCCCGGCAGAGGCGGCAGGGTCGACTTGTTAGGGTAGCAACCTACAATGTGCGTACACTGGCCGTGAACGGGGCCAACGGCTATGGGAGAGCCGACAGCGTCTTACACGA
>CACKRE030004963.1:110244-122887 GCA_902602495.3 Ectocarpus sp. CCAP 1310/34 | reverse complement strand
TCTTGTATTTTATCGCTCTGCTGACCCTTGGGGTCCATTTTATTTTGGTATACCTTTTCTAGGTACGTTAGCCTGTGACCACGGAAATTGGCCGAGTCAAGTGATGGATTAGTACGGAGAGATTGAGACAGAAGGAGGTACTGGATAGAGAGACCGGGATGGTTTTTAATGTGAAGACAACAACAACAACAACAACAACAGTAGAAGAGAATGGTACACCTGGTGCATGGTAGGTAGGGCATAGCGTTCAGTTTGTATCATGTTAGCTGGTTTCCTGGTATGTTTGGTGTTGGTAATCAGCATCAGTAGAGCACGGAAAGTGTTCAAGTGATATACATCCAATGTGGCCATTGTTGTCAACTTCCCTGGTGTTCCTCAGAGCGGTTTGCCGAGACATCTTGTCGCAACCATGTCGTAATCCCGTTGAAGAGCATCCGTCATGAAGGTCAGCAGCGAGTATTTTCAACAGTCAACAAGACAGAATGTGGTACCCATTTTGTGCATCTATCTGCATGTTATGTTGGGAATGTACGGTCTGTTGGTCTGTTGGTCTGTTGGTCTGTTGGTCTGTTCGTGACAACTGCTTCCTCTGCAATCTACTATAATGCGGTTTCATGTTTCTTGCCGTCGTCTGATTGGCGGGCGTTGATTCCTAACCTTAACTTGTCCAGCGCTCTCGCGCCGCATTCGAACTCGGCGCAGCCGCGTCCTGACCCATTTCGCGTCCACTTCGCCGTGCGTTGGCCGTGGGTGAGGGTTAGGGTTGGGGTCTCACCTGGTATCAGGTAGAACATGGACAGCACGAAGTACGGCATCAATGCATACCCAATAAGTCCAAGTCCAATGTCCAGCAGGTTTCCCACGACCCTCGGTGAAAAATTTGACGCATCTCCAATGAGTGTCATCGTAAGGAGCAGGTACATAGAGTCTACCAATGTGCCGACACAAGGAGCGGAAGTACTGCTGTCCGTTGTCGATGATGACCAAAGTGCAGCGTGTGTAAAACTCATGCCCCGCCTTCGGACTCCACGGCTACGTGTGGTGATCTGGAAACGGATGTCTACAATAAATAGACACCCTAACGAGCTACCCGGCTTTCTAGTGGGTACAGCAGTACCACCTTATGGATGGCTAAACGCCGCAATACACTTGTGCGTATCCTGTGTTGAAGCGGAATCTTGCAGAGCGCGAGAGACAGCAGCGGGTCTCAAATGTTTTTGCTGGCTGTTGAAGGCATGCACCTTGCCCGCAAAAAAAGAAGAGAAGGCGTTGGTTGGTTTCCACTCGAGTCAATTGGAGGAGTTTGGTTGTTCTCTGTAGAGTCTTGTTGCACCTCTTGCCCCCCTCAGCTGCTGGACGCTGTTGGGTGCTATGCTTGCATCGATCGAAGTCTTGTAGAGCGAGATCCAGGTGGCGGTGTAACCAAGGCATCTGCCCTGCCGGTAAGGTGCTGCCGCTTCCCCCACTGCCCACCCGTAGCAGCACCGAAGAAGTGTACCCTGTTTCACGTGTGCCACGATGATAGTCCTGCAACTCAGCAACACACTCGTCAATGTCCCGTGTCGATTGGAGTCTTAAAGGGCGAGATACAGCTGGTGGGGTAGATACGGCATACACACACATACCACTTTAGACAAGAGGGTTTTGACTATTCGGTAATTTACCGCCGTGAAATGGCGCCCTGGTGGGCAGTTCCGGTATACCGCGGACAATCAATCGCTTAGGTTTTACCGCCTACGCCAAAGTCGCTATCGCCCAAAACGAGTTTCTTCCTCTCGCGAGGCCCTCTGCCACAGATCAACGACAAGCGGCTCTCGAAGACAAAATAGTATACGAAGTAGTACGCAAGGAGAGCATTTGCAACCAATGCGATGAAGTGTAACTTTGTTTGGTAGGAAGGGTTCCCTCCTCCCTGTCATTTGTAATGTAGATCTGCGGTTCTCCTAGAGCGTGCCTCTCATGACCTCAGCCCCCTAAAGGGCCGAAATTCAGCCTTGTGCTGATGTGGCATCGGAGGGTTCGGCGTGGGAGTTGTTGGTAAACTCGTGGCTTCTGGGGAAAAGATGTTTTATTGTTGAGACCTTGGACCAGGAGAACAGGTCAAAAGGTGAACTGAGCAAGGGTGGGGAGCACCACAGCACCGTAGCACCGCAGCCACCACCCGTGTCGCTCGACCAACGCACAAAAGCAGAACACAATGATATCGGAACACAAACACTCAACAGACAGGGGCTAACGTACATCACAACGTATCATGAATCCTCTGACTGATGCACTATCCACAAGAAACACACTCGGGGTAATGCACCATCCACGAAGAACATTCCCACAGAACGTTCCTTGCTGTTCTGATAATATGTGGCTACTCAACGATCTTCAACGCAGACAGTCCCGCAATGCAATATGTCCAATCAAGTTGTTCTACGTCACTCTGTCGACACACACAGCAACTATCACGAACAGGAGTTTCTCTTACACTGTTTGCATGTCTTCTACCTAACATAACGCGGTCCTCAGTTGTAGCCAATCAGAACCCCGTTGTCCTGCCCGACCCCCTTCCAAGACAACACATCTGCATTCCTTAACACAGAACCATGCAGAACGTAACGACGAACCTGCTACACCCTCGGTGACCGCAAGAAGAATATAGAGAAGAAAAAATACCTCCTCTATAGCCTCCATCCCGCGTTACCCCGCCTCTACATGTCCCGAAAGTTTGACGTCCAAATCAGGCTATGCAAGAAAAAGCACAAAAATCTCAGACATTATCGATACCTTTTGAACTACGATAGATCCGCGCACGACATCCGTGTTGCCCAGGGCACTCCCGGCCCTACCAGTTGACAGACTCGCGTGTGTTGATGCATCTCCATGTCATCCAGCCATCCATCAATACCGCCTCCATCATTGCCAATACATCGGAACTCCGTGGATTGCCAAAAGCTGCTTCCACAACCTACGCAGCTGTAGGTATCAACCCGTTTCCAATCAAGGCGAGTTTTGGCGCCCGCTCTTCAGATGCGAGAAACACCCACCGGCGCAAGCCTTTGGTGGTTGCCGTTGCGACCCTGTAGGGGTGACCGCACCTGTGCCATTTCAACTACCTGCGCGTGGGAAAAAGCCCCGTTCTTGACGGCGCGGTCGGTAGACCGGTCCTTGGAACCGTACGATTTTTCCAGGGAAACTCAAGCCACTTTCTTCGTCAACACCAGCTTGAGGCTCTCGACTCCGGTAGTGAACTTGAACACCTCTTCCGGAGGGTCCGTCTGATGGGGAACACACGAAAACAAAACACAGGTTTCGTTCGGTAAACCAGGCCGGTACCTAGCACCACCAATATTTAGGCGGCATCTCCAGCAAAAAAACTTTTAGAGATGATGAAGCCTGGTGAGAGGCCGCGCACAGAGCTCTCTCGGGAGTTTGGCACTCCTCTCGTTGATACCCAAACCCCCATGTGCGGGCGAGATGTGCTGAAAGAGTCCGCTTAGCTGCAAGACACTCCCCTCATTGATACTCAAATCCTCCTCCAGCGGACACAGTAGGGTGGAAAGTTACCCACCCAACGACCAGGCCTTACCTGTCCTGGTGCCAGGGCCAGATCGAAGCGAGCGGATATGGCTGCAAGGATAATGGCAGCCTCGAGGTGTGCCATGCCCTAGCAACACAGAGAGGGTACAACAATCAGCGGAGTACACTGACGTCAGCAGTCAATGTCGACCGCAATCTTCTTCGTCAATAGCAAAGGAGATAATATACGGCTGTAAGACCTTCTCGTTCTCAGCCAACGCGCCTTCTGTCTAAGGTGGCCGTTCGCTTTCCCTCTCAAGTTCCATTCGTGGCTTGTCTGAGGTTCTTCAAACGCTAGCGGTACCCTGAGCAAGCCCACAGCTTCTCCATGTCGGCCAACAACAAAGCAGCGGTCAGCAGCTTCCGAACAACCATATATATTGATGGTTCGGTTAGACACATGTGCGGGACCAAACGTTTCAGCGGAAGAACACTCACCATTCCGGGGCATTTACGGGGCCCTCCACCAAAGGCCTGCGCTACCTCTTCGCAGTGAACGACTTCGCTGCTCTTCCGGTCCGCTGATTGGCCCAAAAGAGCCTCCTCACGCTCAGCATCAATCCACCTTGTTCCGCGAAAACGTCGTGGAAGTCACGCAAACAGGACGGTTGGAGGGTGCAAATAGGACTGGTGAGTGAACACCCTCGAGGACCGTTCCAAGAGCTTGGCATGTAGCAAGCGCGGCGCAGGCGTTTCGCAGGATGTGGAGACCATTTCCAGGCAAAGGTGGCCTTGGCCAAGGGTCTACTTCGCAGCAACCGACGAAACGGAGGTACGAGAAAGCCATGAGCGGTCGTCAAACACGTTCTCGCCCTGCCCCTCCGAAGCGCACTAAACAGATGTTCCATGCTACACTAAAAGCGATCGCCGCCATTGCGTTGATCGCGCAAGCCAGCACTTCCGTCCACGCCACGTGTACTACTTGTGCAGTACTGGAAAGTGCACCAGTGGAACAGCCTACGTCTTCGAGAGTGAGAGAAAGAGAGAGAGAATGCGAGAGAGAGAATGCGAGAGAGAGTGGCAGACAGAGAGACGGAGGGAGGTGCAAAGAGACAGAGCTCACCTTTCGGGCACGAATTCTCTTGCCCTTGTGAACGAGTGCTCCGAGAGACAGGGATACCGGAGGAGGAGGGTGAACGCCGTGCCGGCCTCGAGCTCCAACCCGCTTTTCATTGTGGTGGTTTCCTGGAAGCGACGTGTCGTGGTGCACGCTCTCTCGATGTTCGCTCTTCTTCCACACGCGAGATAGCCAAATTCTACCCAGAGCCGTTGAACGCTCTTGACAGTTTCCGCTGTATTGTTAGCGGGTCGGAGCTCCTCTATAGCAGATCAATGCACGACCGAGTGACCGATGAATTGCGACGGATGTGACCGAACTGAAGACTTCCAGTGGGTTTACATAACAAGTGGCCAGACCAACTGTACCAAACTATTCCTGTTCCTGTTGTATGTTCCACACGACGATACAGCATGTCCTCAGCCTACCGTGTTGTAAAGGAACAGCACCGTTGCCGCAGGGCGAAGCCTGAGTGTCTCCTCAAACACCGCGGAGCAATACACCAGCTGAGACGCCTGCTCGCTGGAAGACACTAAGCCATCGCTGCCTCCGCCACAACGCAGCGCCGGCGCACGAACAATCACGGTCGGTGACGCAAGGATTACGTGGAATGCAAACAGCTCACGATATCAATATTCTCCACGATACGAATATCCTCCACGATGAGGAACGCGAGGATGCTCCTTATCGAGGAAATGTTGATCTCACTGCCTTCTGCGTAAGTGCTTGTCCCAAGTACATGCTAATGCTTCGACTGCAGCCTTCCGATAGTAGGTGGTATCGGGAACATCGAGAATGTGTGATGCTACCCGAGGGAGGAGCCCCATTGCTTGAGGGCCATAACAGCCAGACTGCGTGACGAAGGAGCTACAACGCTGACAATCCCTGACAAATATTGCATTGTACATCGTACCACGACAGCAATTACAACGGTGGCCCCCGCCTCACGAGGACACAAAATCAAGGATATTCCCCTTCAAGGGCGCCATCCTTTCCAGAAGCATGGGTTCAAAAACAAGGTTTCCAGGACACGCCCCCCCTTGCTGTTGGGGACGATTTCTTGAAAAAACATGTGCGTCCACAAAGCAGGGAATGCAGTACTTCAAGAACGGGTCCTCGCCTGAGTGGCGCCGCTCTTAGGGCCTCTTCGCGACACCTGGAGTGCATCTCGGGGTGCTTGGCCAGAAAGTAAACCGCCCACGAGAGCGTCTTCGCCGTCGTCTCTGAACCCGCAAGGAACAGGCTTCGAAATCGCGAGCGACACAGCACGGTGGAACGCGTGACGAGGGCGAAGGGGTTACCGGTTGGAAGTCGACTTTGTGTACGAAAAGACGAGGGTCGACAAACCCCTACCGATCGAAACACAGCACCGGGGGAAAAAAGGGAACCACGATGCAAAACCTGTCAATGGGTGCCAATATTAGAAAAGATGAGGCCGAAATGGCCTAGAAGCAGCAGGAGGCAATGGAGGGGCTGGAACGTAAAACAACACTGCCACTCCTGCCTTAAAACGATATTTCATTATTGTGAACGTGAAGGGGGGTAAGGTCAGCACATCGTCCATTCTCACCATTCATATCCCGCCCGAAACTTGTCAACGATCGTGGAGCAATCCGAGCTATACTTTGAAAATCGGCCTACGAGCTGTGTGTGCCAGTCACCAACCTGACTTCAGGGACCTGAGCCCTGCCGTGATAGTGCGTGCTCTGTTCTCGCTCTGCTCCAGGGGAAACGGTTGATGCGGTACTCACCCTTTGCTCTGCGTCACGATCTCCTCGTCGGAAAGCGTCATGCGGTTGCTGACGTCCTTGATGGCGTGGTCGCTGCCCCCTTCGACGGACAGAAGCTTCCGCAGGAGTGCTCCCTCCCCGCCACCCGCGGGGCGGCTAGCGCCGGCTTCTTTCATTTCGCTCCGAGTCTTGTCGATGGTCCCCTTCAACCCAATGGTGCCAAGAGTACGGTGTGGTGGAGGGCCTCGCTCGATTGTTTTATAACGGCAAGACATGCAAGACAATACGACAAAAAAACCAAGCAGCAGAGATATAACCATGGCTGGTGCTCGAAAGCAGGCAGGCAGCCACACGTTGTCGTGCGGCAGGATAACCCTTCCGAGCAACATAAGGCCTGCTGCATCCTCCAAGAACTATCACTCGACCATTCTTCGAAACGATCTTCGCTCTCACCTCGACCACGCGTTCGATCCTGGAAGATTTCTCCTTTATCGCTCGGACCCAAGGCGACCACGACGACAGAGTCGACCACGTCAACCTGCCCGGTATTCCGGCAAATCACGTCACAATAGTGACACACCAGTCAACATCATCTCTTAAAATAGGACCGATATTGCCCTACGAACCCGACCTCACTGTGAGAGCATTCGCCACATGAATCTTACGCTCGGGCAGTGAAAAAAGGTTCAGAAAATGCATGAATGAAAACGAGTGAAGATACACGAGTGGACGAAAACGAGTGGCCGAAAACGACTGAAAATGCAAACTAGTCAGCGCCAACGAGTGAACGAAAGTGTGAACAAAATGTGAAAAATATTGAGTGTACACACACGCGTCAGGTGATGCGAGTCAATGTGTTCAAGTGAACCCGAACTGCCGCAAAGAGTGAAAAGCGGGTAAACGTGATACTGTATACATTGGACAACAACAAGTGATTCAAAAGCTAGCGTAAACCATCGAGTGAAAAACGATGGAAGAAAAACCAGGGAACACACACTTTCAACAAAAAACTGAAAAAAAACGAGTGAGCCAAAAAAAGTGACACAATTGAGTGAAAAATAAAGAGTGCACAAAAATGAGTGAACCAAAAAGTATTGGAAAATTGTGGAAAAAACACGAATGAACCGACACGAATGAAAATATACAAGTGAGAAAGGACTTGGCGGTCTTGTATCAATCCGAAAGCAAAAGGAAACGGCACGCCAAAATGCTGCAAAGGCTGTTCAACTCACGAGCAGGGCCACGCCGACGGCACCGGGGCACAGGCCGACAACATGCTTCACAGCTGCCGAGAGGACGGACGATAACTTGCCCTCACTACTTCCCTGAAAATAACTAACATTGCCAACGGATCCACCGATAGAGCCCAGGCAGCCTCGAGTATTCCACCCATGGCTTCGAACGACAAGCTGGGGCGATCCTTGGTAGCCCGCACGCTGTCCGCGTCGAAGCCGAAGCCTGAGCGGGCTATCGCATCGTGGGTGTAGCGCCCTGCGAAAAACAGCGGGGCAATGCGAGGAAGAAAAATACACGGGTGTTGACTTTTGTGACTACAGGCCGATTCAGCTCCGTTCTCAGCTCCGGTCACTGTGCGTGCCGGAAAATCGCCGCTGTGCCTCGCTTTAGAGCAAAAAGCATACATAGCGACCAGCAGGGGGGCAAAGCGGCAGCCTACCCCACAAGCACAAATATCAGCGATGCGCACAGGAGACACAGTACAAAACTATTCACCATGCCTAATCTCTCTGATGTGAAGCAGGTATTGTTTCGAGATTCGATCTACTGCCTTCTGGCACTGCTGCAAGGTTAAAACGCAAAATACGACAGGAGGGTACACACAGCACCCTCAACATGTGATCGGCCCCGTGCCGCATTCACGATATAGAGCAGAGAAAACGCACACCGGAGCCGATGCTAACGTACTGTCTCCGTGCTTGATGTTGTGATTGCCGTTCGTGCGGTTCCCAGTATTGGGAGTGAAGGGAGGTTCGTCTGCTGTGTGCAACTTTTCGCTCAATGGCAAGGGTTTTCACGACTACAACTCCGACCACACCTCTGATTGCGGTTCTCTTTTTTCTACAGAACTGTAAAATGTACCATGATATTTTTTCATTTTGTGCGATAGTGGATGATGGTCCCGACTGGGCCGGGTTTTTTTGTCGATCTGGGGCTGTTAGTAGGCAGTTTCCCGGCAATATGTTCGCATCTAGCGCTGCTGACATTTGCGCTTTTGCCGTATGCTCTGCCCAAGGACAAGGCGGAGAAGATGTGCCAACAGGTATCGCTTACACAGGTACATTCTCTACGCGGATGGTTGCTGTTGGAGGCAGCTGCACATTTCTCCCCGAAAGCTGCTATTGCTGTAGGTAGTACCAATGTCCTCCTGTTCGTCACCCTTACAAATACCGCGTGCCCATCCCTGTCAGCCCCACACATGGACCCACTGCGGCACCATCCTTGCCGCCGTGATTAATGGGTGTACACGCATGCATGGCAGATCATTGACCGCAGAGAGCCAGCTGGAAAGAAAAAAATCAGGGCAACACAAGTCACGTGAGGGTTTAACCCAGTCACAGAATTAAACAGAACGGCAATAAATGTAGATAATATCGTTTGCACCTTGCTCGGGATGGAACCTTCTTGAGTAAGTAAAACACATCAACAAAGAGAGAAAAACAAAAACAGAAATACTAGCAGAAAAAAAAAAGCAGGCGGTTGTACCCCTCTGTGCTGGTACTTCACATCTTCACGGAGAGCGGTCGTGGGAGGCGAAAGTCTGCTGTTCGCAAATGTGGTTTCTGTGCAAGGGTGCCTCGCGCGCATGCGAAGAGTGTGAGATGCGAGGATACCCAAAGAACGGAAAGCAGCAAGCTGAAGCTGCCCAGGCGCGGCAACAAGTATGTCTGGCGTAAGGAGCCGCAAAATCGACGCCGCGCCGCCGGTACGAAAAAAGGCAAAATCATGAGCCGAGCTGTCCACCGCGCCACCACACGTTCGAGAGAAGCATGGGCCCGCTGTTCAATCAATAGGGCTCTAGTACATGTGTTCAGGGGTATTATTGATTAATCTCCCGGCGGCGCATCTCTTTATTCATTTCTCACCAAATTCCTGGACGAAGTCCACGGGCTCTCCCTGTCCATCCCCCAACTTGGCGCAAACCCGCTCAGCGATCTACGGGTCGAACGGAGAGGGAGAGGCACGAGACACAGCTTGCTTTGGTATGTGGTTTGTCCCGTCTGTCCAGTCTGGCGCCAGTCTACAGGAGTATACGCCTTTCGGTACAAGTGTTTGACGGAACAGTCAGGGGCACGCACGGGGAAGGAAGGGCACAAAGGAGCTGTGTTCGAAGCGATACAATTTAGTGCCCCACCTCTTTAGGGTTCGACCGTCTCTCCCCTCGTCCACCGTCAAGCCCAAGTGTGAATACTCACCGAGTTGAACATTTCCCCCGGCAAGTTCCGAGTTTTTTTCTTCAGGGAGAGAATCGAGCTCCAACCTCCTACTACCGTAGTAAAGTTCGGAATTGAGGCAGTTCTACCGAGGCTGACGATGCTCGCCGCCCAAGGACAGTCGGCCAATCAGAAATCGGTGGCGCCAACGTTGACCTATAGGAAAACTAAGGGCACTTAATGTCTACACTCGGGTGGGCGACAGGCCCTGCAACACGAGGAAGAGATGCGAGGTGCAACGCGCAGAGAGAGAAAATCAACTGCGGCATCTACACTCTACGCCCGGAACATGCCCAAGAAAGACACGCTCAAAGAGAGCACGCAAGAAAGAAAGGCTGTCATTTTCACAACGAAGCCTCGCGAGAAGCATGGAGAGCTGGCCGAACACCCTTCACCTTCGCGATGGAAGGAACCATGCCAGCAACGCTCTTGTGCCCGCTGAGAAACGGCGCTATGAGTCGCCTCGACCGGCCCCACTCTTTGCCCTCTTCGAAGAAAAGGGACGGGTAAACCCCTACCTTTTTCGACATCCATGGGAATTGTGACTTGTCGTCGGTGGGGGACGGGGTCGCGTCGGCGCGGCGAAGAAGCCCGTTCGAGAGTGTCGCGGTTGGTGGCCATATCCGGAGAGTTGGGGGGGGGTAGGCACGACAGCAGGCAAGCACGAGCAGCCAACCAGGCAAGACAGGCAAAGCAAGCGGAGGGAAGTAGATGCAAAGAAGTACGGTCACAACGGCCAGAGGGCATTTACGTGTGTGTGTGGGGGCGTACACCGCGGGGGGTCACCATCCTTACGCCCGAAGTAGACAGGAGTGTGCTTAGTCTGATCATATTAGCAGAACATATACGAAACGTGCGTCATGATCTCCCCTCGAACGTCAAGGTACTCTGTTGCCGTAAGCTTTGAGCTCGGATTACCAACAACGGAAAGATGGATACGAGACAGGCTTCCCATGTTTGACGCGAGCGACACATTTCATCGGCTCAAAACGATTGTTGATTGTACGGAATTTCGACAACGAAAAACCTTACCGGACGCCAACCCCTCTTGAACTTGGAAGGGCGGAGGAGAAGAATGCGGTGGATGTCTTCGGGGTCCGTGACAAAAATCACCCTCTTCCCGATAAGCGTAATCTCGTAGTCTCCACCGAACTCGTCCGCCCACCCTTCGACCTGCTGCATCATCTGACGAGGGTCCAAGGATTCGGACACCACGTGCCAGAACATGAAAAAAGGATGGGATCATGAGGGTCATTCGTACATGCGAAGACGTGAGCGCGACGGGACGATGAAGTCCAGGAAAACAAAAACTATGGACAGGAGCCATGAAGAAGGCTTGGTGGCCCTTCCGGGGAATTCTGATGCGAGGAGACAGCACGAAAGACAAAACACTCGACGCCGGTTGTGTGATCCCAACCGCGATCTTGAGCGAATTGAAGAAAGGCGTAGAGAGCTGGCATGCGGGGAGCAGCGGGAGCCTCTCAAAGCAGTGGCTTCCTGGCCGCTGTGACACTTCATGCCACCGAACAGACAATACCGGCTGGATCATGAGAAAACCGCACGCCAGGCTCAACTCAGGCTGAGCCTGGCGTTCTCAGATAACACGCATGTATGTTTGCTGGAAAACAACAAGCCCACCTTCTCAGACTCCATCTGAAGTGTGTGCCCGCCGACAAACGGAATCCATCTCGGCAACACGGCCACGGGGCTCGGGAGCGAGGAGGAGCCGGCGGCGCTCCGCCCCCGCTGGGCCTCCCTGCGGGCCCGCGAAGTCTCGGACCATCTCCAACAAACGTAGTAGGTTAGAGCGGACACCACCACCAGGGTCAGCGTCCTCGTCATTGTGCCCAGCTCCAAGCCTCGCGATCCGCCGCCCAGCAGTAGCATGTTTTGGAGCGGTCTCTTGGGATCGAACCGCTTGGGCTGCTGCAGGTGCAGCGGAAGAAGACGCAATCACCAGCGGGTAGGTGCCATGATGCAACGTGTCAAGCGGTGTGCAAAGGCTCGCAGCTCCAACTACACGTGAATGAGGAACAGAGACAAGATACTTCGAATGAAAGCCTATCTGGCCGAGAAACTCTTTTGTGGGAGGCGTTGGCAAGCACGGTTATGGTCGCGGGCGGAGATTTTTCACGCATCGTGGTGCAGGAGCAACTCAAATGCGACATGGCATGAGGCTGACAGACCAAGAGCGGAAGGTCGGGGTGGTAAAACGGCGGCGCAGGTGGCCTAGAACACATCAAACGCAGACCGCGGGGCAAGGACAGAGAGAAGGCAGAGAAGACGAACAGGCTATGCGCTTCAGCCAAGGTACTTCCGTTGAGTATTGTGAAAAAGAAGAACGGCCTGTCGTTGACGGGATGCATCTCCGCCTCCCCCAACTGCTCTGGATATCTCTTTCGTGTGGTGGGGCTACTTGTTCCTTAGTCTTGTTGACGAAAACGTGGCACGTAAATGCTCCCCTGTGTAAAGTAGGGGTGCAGGCAAAAATGGCATACTGCGGTCTCACGTACCACTCTGCTGGCCCGCAAAAATAAACATTCCGCGAGGGGGGGGGGTCCGCCGAGGGGCAAACCCGTCGGCTAAACCTCGTATGCATTCCAATCGAAAGGATTTCTTGCTTCTCGATATAACTCACTGTGGTGTTTGCCAGGTCTAATCCTCCGTGAGCAATCGTGCATTGTTACCGCATCAACGGGAGATCGCTGACGAGGGACTTGGGTGGCGGTTGAGGGATAGCAGACAACCGAATTTTCATACCGTACTTTGCTATCTAATGCTACCGCTGACGACCAGCGCTTCAGGGGTTTACCGTCCGTGGCGACTGGGGGGGGGGGGGG
>CACKRE030004963.1:59664-87276 GCA_902602495.3 Ectocarpus sp. CCAP 1310/34 | reverse complement strand
CCCCCGCGCCGTCCGGAGGACAGCGGTAGTCTTGTGTTCAGCAGAGGCTGTTGCCCGGAGACAAAACCATCCGAAATTAGCCCCATGAAAAAACAATAAAGGAAACAAAAAAGCTTGTAGGAGAGTCGTCAGTCACTACAGCGGTAGCACAACCAAGGCCTACACCGACTGTAGGCCCTTTGGTCTCACGTCACCGCAAACTTAGAAAACAGAAAGAAAACGAAGACAACGAGCAAAAGAGAGAACAAAAGAGAGAGAGGTGGAGGAAGGACCGACTGGATACAACCAGGTCGACGGCCGGATGAGGCGAGCCCCGATTTTCTCGAGAGCCAGGAGTAGCAAGGTGCTCGCGTCAGGTTAGGAGTGCACCGCTGCTACTGGGCACGCAAGAATAGCTGCTGCAGCAACACTTGTTCAGCCCTCCTCCTGCTCCACCTCCGGGTCGATGGAAAGGTCCAACTTTTGCCCGGTCACGCGCTCGTACAGGCTCTGTACGTCGGCCGCAGTCGTCTCGAAGTGGCTGTTCCAGAAAAAAAAAAGCAAAGGCGGAAGCGGGACATGGGATAGGGGGGTCAAGATTGGAGACCACAGGGCGCGAGAGCGTCTGGAAATGTGTCCGTGCGCAAGAGACTTGCGAGGACACTGCCTCCCAAACGCAGCGTAAGCACGAGCAGATAGCGAACGATGCCCCCCCCCCCTTGGTTGCCCCCTTCGCCATCTTCCCTTTCCCCACTCCCCCCTGTGTTAAAATGGTCAAGCACCCTCGAGGCAGTTACACAGTGCTTATAACTGTCTCTGGAAGTGAAAGCACCAGAAAATAAATTAAGTCATACGCAGCTGACATCTGTACGCAAGCAAGTAAGCATAGGATGCCGAACAATCTTCGCCGGATGCAGCGCACCCTTCATGCGACTCGACTCGCCCAATATCTCACGGCGCTTCGCGCTTGGTGATGTAAGAGCCTGGTCCGGTGAGAACCCGGCGTGCTCCGNTTTGCCATCGGGGTTGGGTTTTCGTCGCTTGGCAACGACGTCGTGAAGCAAGCCCCCCCCCCTCGGTGTTTGCCATCGGGATTGGGTTTTCGTCGCTTGACAACGACGTTGAAAAACAAGCCATTTCACTTCGTGAACTCGGCAACCAGGTTACCGTCTTTTTTTACCTCTGTTTTTATTGTGGTGGCAACCATAATGGTGGTCGAGTAGATTTTGTTTTGCGGGGTGGAGAAACCTCACTCCGCGCAAGGGGGCTGATTGCGCCACGTTGTGTTTAAATGGTCAAGCACCCTCGTGGCAGTTACACAGTGCTCATCACTGTCTCTGGAAGTGAAAGCACCAGAATATAAATCAAGTCATACGCAGCTGTCATCCGTACGCAAGGAAGCAAGCACAACATGCCGAACACCCTTAGCAGGATGCAGCGCACCCTTCATGCGACTCGCCTGTACCTCACGGCGCTTCGCGCTTGGTGATGTGAGAGCCTGGTCACGTGAGACCCGGCGTGCTCCGTCCCGGCATTGTAAGGATGCGAGGTCAATGGTGTAACGACTACGGCATGCACGACTATGAGTACCCTCCCCCCTCTTCCTTCTCTCACCTGGTCGCATCGTACGATTCGCTGATGAAGCAACGGTCGGCGGTGCCGTCCTCCACGGGGGTAAGGGTGTTCGACACGTCGTCAAACCTGCGCGTCAACGAAACAAACACAGCAAAATGTGAACACACAGCAACCAACCACACAGAACGGTGGGGGAGGGGGCAAAGCAAGTGAGACGAACAACGTACGCGCAAAAACGAAAGGGCATCTTATGTCAAACAGCAGTCAAGGGTAAACAACCAACCCACGGCAAACACAAAACCTCAACCGGCCGAGATCGAAGTAATGCAGAGGAAAAACGCAGATGAGGTAAAATTAGCAAAAGTTGCGAGTCACCCTAACCAACACAGAGACAGACGTTATGTGTCCGGCCGCGAACAGAAGGGCAAGCGCGAACAAGCTTCTTCAAACTGAAATGACCAACCATAAAAACTGCGGACCTTTTCATCTCTCTCGTCTGTTCAGTCATCTCGAGAAAATCAAAATGATGGTACATGCGATATCCCGCCCTTCCAAGAGATGGATTACTTGCCTCTCCATTACGGGGCCTAGGAGCTCGAAGGCAGGTGCGAGCTCGGCGAGGGGGTCGCTGGTCTCAACCGTGGTGGACGCGATGGCCACGTACTTGCCAGGGCTGGCCACACAGTGGGAGAACGACACCATGCACACGTAGATGTCGTTGTGACGGTTCACCTGTCCTTAACAGCAACAAGGACCAACGGTTGCGGCGGAATTTTTTCGTGGGGATGGTGTGAGAACGCGCTTTCGTTGTCAACAGAAAGAAAAAGACAGGCATCGCGTGGTTTTTCTTGCAGCGACAAGATCGCGGTTACAACTCTACACACCGAACTGATCCATTTACACCCCCGTGCAGACCACGATAGGAGAGGGGGCACCGTCCGCGTCTAGTCCACGCCTACAAGCCGGCTGGTGTAGCAGTGACGGCCCCGTGGCACCTCTGCGGCAAAGTGCCGACACCACTACGGCGGTCACAACCTCTGGCAATTGGGGCGGGGGGCGGCGCGAACTCGGGCCACGCTTTAAAAAAACACGCTTCTACTCACATCGAAAAACCGGAGAAGAAACACACGTCTCGTTAACGAAAATATCTTTCCATGGTAATCTGCCTCGAACCAACAGGTAGGCATGGACGGATGGTGATTGGTGAAATACTTGAGAATGTCGGGGGTGAGAGTTAACCTATACGCCGTCTGCACCCACAGGAACGCCGTGTACATCCAGCCAGCAGCCATACGTTGTACAACAGGGCCGTTTTTCTAAACAAGGCCTTTTTTCTAAACAGTATTTTTTTTCATTCGGCCATGTATGCAAAGCAAAGAAACGAAAAAACTTCTTGTGTGTTGATGGACATGTCGAACAACATTTGGAACAAGCATGCTCTTGTCTCATAGCGACAAGTGCGAGCACTCGCCTGCCTTCCCGGGATGATGATCTGAGTCGACTCAGCGTCGTTGGTGCCGTTGAAGGGGTGGTCCATGATACAGATGCTTCTCGCAACCATGCCCGTTGGCTTGACCATGCGGCTAGGGAAGTAGCTGGGGTCGCCGATCAGCATGGTCGCCTTGGCCACCTGTGTTGTTACGATGAATCGATGTTTCATTTGTTTCATTTGCTATTGCTGTTGCTGCCGAAGCTGGTGTAAGTGGGAATATTCCACAATGCCAGAGAGCCTGCTCGAACCAGAAAACAAAAAAAGCAAGAACAAGCTGGACTTTTATCATCGGTCATGCCGAGAGAGATTAACAGATAGAAGCGCATATTCTTCGCCCTCCCCCCAGTTGACTCTTGCCAAGGGCATATCATCTCAGTCGACAGGCAAAAGCTCAAAACATCCCATCCCCCATCTCATGCCGTGCATTCAAGGCGTGATACCGTTGAATACATGGGAGAGGTATGCGACGGGCGTTTCGTTCTCAAGTCGAGAAAAAGCAAAAACTACGGCAGATAAGAACAGACTTGATCGCTTACACCACCACCCCGCAGCGAATACAAGTACAAACACCGCGGTGAAACGGACGAGTTTCCCATTTTTCTCCAACAACAAAATAACAAAAAACAACTCGACTATGCTTGAAACCCTCTGCGTGAGAGGCGGTGTGCAAAGAGAACACCGAACTCCTCTGGAAATGATGAAACGCGCGACATGCATTGCTATTGAGTGCTGAATACAATGTGTCATATAGAGAACACAGCAGCAACGGCGACACTTGAACACAGCAGCAGCAGCAGCAGCGGCGACAGCAGCAACGAATACGCAACGACTGGAGACGATGGCACACCAACAACACCCTACTGCTGTACCTGAGGAACACCGTCCATGGTGGCCTTGATACCCCACGCCACGCCGGAGTCGTCGAAGAGTACCTGCACCCACCCACCCACCGCGATCAACACACCCATGAGCAACGAGCATAAGGCAGGGGATTGTACGCTTCCAAGCAGAAGTATATCAAAACCAATCAAGCCTTCATGACTCATCGGCAGGTTGAGGCATGCATGGTTGTCTCGCTGGCATCAACGAGATGAGATCTGGGTGAACCTCAGTTGAAGACTTCAAACTACGAGCACGAAATGACGCGCACAATGGAACACCTTTATCCTAAGAAATGAAAGGCTGTAGGTCGTGCTGCAGTAGTCCCCTTTCGCAAGCTGCCGCAGCACACTAAATGTTCGATTTTCTTGACACGATGCCTGGACGACAGCTTGAATGTGCCCACGCCGAAAATGATGCAATAGCAAGGCGCAGTTGGAAAAATCCGCCGGAGTCCTTCCGGGACGTGAAATCAATCGCCCGACGAAAATACTCTTCGATTCAACGCGCGGGGACACAAACCGACCGGATTTCAACCGCAATTGAAGGATGCACGATGCGAAGGCCGCGGACCAACAAAACCCACAACCGAGCACGAACGTACACGCGTCCAGCCAATCGCTCATTTCCCCCGAAAAATACTTTCGCTCGCACCACCCCTACGTGATGTAGTAATCACACTGGATACAACATTGTCTGACCTTCAGCCACGCTTCCCTCGTGATCGTCGACGGCACCGCCTACTTGTGTTCGGCCATGTCATGCCGTGTACCCATGTCTTCACTTTCACAACGACAATGGTTTCCACCTCCATGATAACCAGTGCGGCGGCACTATCGCATGTGACACAAGATTACACACCCCCTGGACCAATTATCAAAGCTCGATTATGCGACAACGAAGAGGATGCATAAATGAAACAATACATTTTCGGAAAGCTCTAGACGACACAGCTTCAACTCCACCGTTTCCCGCGCTGTAACCCTTTCTGCTGTTGAGAAATCGAGATTTGATAATCGGTCCAGGGGGTATGTTATCTTGTGTCATCTACGGTATCCTTTTCATTCTTCTTCGTTTCAGCCACCGGTTTCTCTCGCTTCTTACACCCATACACAAACACCCACCTCCTCGACGGGGCACTGCAGCATGAAAGTCCCTCCGTGGATGGCGCAGAGCCGCGAGAAACCCTCCGGCAAGCCGCCCAGGCCGTACATCGGGTAGATGTACGGGGACTTCCCGTACCTCTCGAGCGACCGCACGTACAGCTGAATGCTCTTGATCGTCTCAAGCGCCGGCCTGGCAAAAACAGCAGTGGGACGAGGAATGGGTTGGGAAATAACAACGAGGCTTGCGAGATTGCGGGCAAGAAAGGTTCCGAGACCCAGAGCAAGTCGCAGGCGGTGCCTTTGCAGCCATTCGGGCGGGCTGTTCGCAAACCCAGCTCTTGCCTCGTCAATAGACAACCCACCTTGCAACCATGACAAAAGGCAACCGCAACACACGGCAGCATGCCCATGCCCATGTCCACAAAACCCCCAGCCCCCGCTCCCGAGTCGAAACAACTGCAACAGATTGGAATTGCAGTGCAAATCAGGTCAACTCGTACGGGTGCCTACAGGATAATTCCTCATTGCGAGACCTACCATATCTACCATCGCACGCGCAACGCCTACGCCTGCGGGGGTCAGCCTTGTCGATGGATTCGCGCCGTTACCCCACCCTTCCTCCATGTATCCATCCAATCCGAGGTCTTTCTCTCCCGAGACAAATGTGACTAGATGCAGGTCTATACACGAGTCACATCAACACATGGGATCTTGAATCAAAAAATAGGGTTCTTGCGCCCTATCCAAGAGGTACTGCGTGTCCAACGCAAGGGGTCTTGAGTCTCAAACCGATGGGGTTTTCTCATCTTCCGAGCGAGGCTGATTTCGTTGTTGGCGGTTTCGAGACGTGAAAGAGGGGAGGGGGGGCACAGCATTATCACACGCACTTGTGGAGGTAGGTGTCATCCCTCTGAAGGGCCATGGCGTGGCCGGTGAAAGACTGGGTGTTCTCGTCCAGCCCGAAGTCTTCGTAGAGCTGGAGCATCGTCATCCGCCTCAGATCCCGGCCTGGACGAGGCCACCAACAGTAAGCCACCAACAGTAAACAGCACTCACGTACGTCAAGGGAGGAGGGGTACCAGACCACATCTACGACATGTGGCACAAGAAAAAAAAAAAAGAAGTCAAAATGAGGAGACCCGAAATCAACAGGAGTTTGTTCTTGGTTGAAGTTTTGCTCAAAGTCGATTTTCGAGGTACAGCAGCACTGGGTGAAGGCTCGGAAGGCCCCGAAACAACAAGGATCACCACCTATGATTCGGCCGAAAGAGGACAACAGGATAGCGCCTTCAGGCACACGGCTTCTTAGTTACGCCTCGTACCATGCACCTCTTGTGTGATCCGTGACTGGTGCAAGAACGCCCTCGTCGCTACATACCACCATGCTACCACAGAGCAACCATCGTCGTGCACATTGCCATGCCCTAAACTGCTGCCATCCATATCAGTCGCACACAACACGATCCCTGCCCCGTGTACCATGAAACCAAGGTGTACCACCAATCCCACGCCATCAGTTAACGCAAAAGCGCGAGTCATCGCGCACCCCCTAACCTGACTTTCAAAACTCCAATGCTCCACAACCTATTGCAGAGGCTGCCTGTGCCGAAATGGTGTGTGGTGTTGGAAATATCTCTTGGGCATCTATCTTCCCCTTGCGCGTGTCGGTAGGTGTTCGCACCGTCCTTGGCTGTTGAGTATTCGAGCCATGAAAATCCGTCTAGGGTGTGCATGACCACCCGCGATTCTTACGGTCAAATACCAGCGGCAAGAGCCACAAACGGAGTCTGGGACCACCCGCTACTTAACGGTTTACCGCTAGCCGCACGAGCAACGTATGTTCCATGGGAACACCCGCCATCATACGGTAAACTGCCAGCGGCAAGGCCAACAAGACCTGATGGAGGAATACGGCATTGAAATGATGGAGGACGCCATGGACAAATACTGGTCACGCTACTCCTACTACTAGAAGATCGCGACAATAGGACACCTACCTTTGAAGGTGTCGGGCTGCTGCTCGTCGTAGCCCGCGAGGTACTGGAGGAAGTTCCGGAAGCGCCTCTTCTCGAAGATGCCCATCAACGAAGTGCGCAAGGCCTCGTCAGGCGTCGCCGGCACCTGACGGCAGTTTCGAGAGTATTCCACAAAAAAAACAACCGCGAAAGCAAGTCGCGCGAAGCAAGCGAGTCAGAGGAATCGGAACACAGCAGACCTACACCTCTACGGTAATTTTGTTCGCTTGGACGCGAAAACACCGGACACGCTCTACCTACCGATGAAGAGGTGGCGAGTGGTTCTGACTTGCTCCGTTGGGCTCCTGACAGAGTTGGAGTCTGACATTGCGTCTACCCGACACATTGCTTGCTTGCTTGCTGTCGTTGATCTTGCCGTGTTCAGACCGAAAAGGACTCCGATCTCTGCTGAGTACCTTCAAACAACCGTACTGGCCCAACTGACACAGACCGCTTGCGATGTCACAGGCTGACTACATTGCCAACCACAGCGAGAGACACTGAAGGACCCGGCAACATCAACACCACCGCAACTATCCAGCAAATACCGGGTACGGCCTCCAACCTTCGAATGGCATAAACATGAGAAGAATGCTTCGTGTGGGAAATATATATCACGTCGCTGTTACGGTTGGTTACTCCCTACTCTTTAACCTTGTTGATCTTGCCCCCCTTCACCACGTAGCTGCCGTCCACCGTCTTGAACTCCAGGTAGCGCGTCACCTTCCAGGATCAACAGCCAAAGTCAAGGGAAAGCGTCGTGGTAAGCCTAGCGACTAGCTTGGGGGGTGATCTGCATAGTGCGTATATCGATTGCAGTGCCACAAATCGCGCCAGACAACGTGGCCGTAAACCTTGGAATGTCACAAGAATTCCGGGGTAATTTCCCCAGTGGTCCACGTGTTTCGCGGGAAAACACCAACAATTGGTCATAATCACGATCGATCCGGAACATGGGGCGGCGACAATACAATCGGCAGTTACTTTGTTTTAAAGCGGCCGCAGGGCAAGAGACGCAAGCCATTCCCCAGGAACAAGCGTGGTGACGACCGCGGGTGCATCAGTGATGCTCGCCACGCGTCAAAGTACTGGCACGAATCCGACCATCAGGAACAATACACAGGGTTGGATCAGGAAAGACATTTCCTTCAAGAACCCCTCCCACAAAGTTGGACAAGAGAGTTACCTGTAGGAAGCACACAACAGAAACGGCTGGTGAATACTGCAAGCAGGTATGTACCTTGGTCATGAGCAGCATCTTGACAAGGTTCCCGTTGGCCATTAGGAACTTGGGGATGAGGTCGACATTGTAGTCTCGTGTGGGGTGTCCGAGCTCGGGGGCCGGCGGCTGCCCGGGCCTAAACTTGTTGTACAGGTTTGTGAGGTTCAGCGACGCGCACTCTCCGCCGTAGTAGTTGTTGCGGTCCACGTGCAGGACCTACCGAACGCAATCCAGAAATCAACGGGTCATAGAGCGGCATTGTGGAGGGTGGTTAGGTTTTCAACGCGAACAACATTGGGGTCCTCGCATTCGTGCACGACCACATCCTAGGCGTGACGTAACACATCACCCCCCCCCATTTCAAAAGCTCGATTGCTTCCCAGCAGCGAGTGGCGGTTCCGAAAATGGGGTCGTTGGTGTCGTCTGGTCGAGAGGTTTTCCGACAACGCATCATCTTCGTCGTGGAGGACTCGAGCTTTGAAATCGTCCCCGGGGTGTAGTATCCTAACTCGCTAACGGTAGCTTAGTACCCTTGATCTTAGCATCCCTGTAGCATACATCGCCGACTCGGCACATCGGCTTGTCTGATTCTCTCTCGAACGAGGCACTATCAAATGCCCAGGGTGATCGCCGGCATGTCTGTGTGAAGCTCATTGCAGTCTTGAAGTACGCAAAACTAGAATAGCACGGCAAACAGGGTTCCGTCGCACAGAAAGAATAGTAACAGTGCTTGGATTTGCATAAGGTTGGTCGGTCGGACGTGTCTTCTACTCAACTAAAGCGCAAAAAAGCTGATCGTGAGGTGCCCTGCTACGCAAAAAGAGCTGCAATTAGCCCGAATTCTTTGTTGCACTACTGCTCGACAGACATTATCGCCTTATATACCTTCATTCCCAGAGTCGACAAGAGTCCCGACATGATAGCTTCCTTGAGCCCCGTCCCCATGACGATAGCGTCGTACTCTCCATCTGCGAGCATCTCGCATCCGTCCGGCAGCCATTCCGGCCTAGGCGCCGGCGCCTCGCCTCCATCGCCACCCTGCACGTACACCATGCCCATCGTGCACGCGGGATCAGCACGAGGAAAAACAAACGCACCATGAGGGTAACCAAGAGCACATGAATCCCCAAAGACATCGGCAACCGCCAATTGCGGCCTCCCACAATTCCAAGTCGAAACGACATGTTGTGCGTTGTGACGAGATAACGTGTCCCCGCGTAATGACGAAGGCATTCCCAGGGCTCACTGTATGTGTGTGTTTTCGTCCTGTTTATTATGGTGACAGTCCCCCCATTTTCGTGGTGAGACGTGTACTACACTTTTCAGCGTATGTAGTACGACACTTTTCAGTGTATTTTTCGTGCAACTACAACCATCCGGTCACACTGTATGAAGCAGGGGGAGGACGTGTCTCTCACAAGTACAACATAATCTAGATACCCGCGCGGCAAGATAAAAAGGTATGATGATAGTCTTAGTTTTCTCCCTTTCTTTGAGTTGCGTGCGCAGCTCAATGGGGGGAGGGAGCTCAAAGCACACAAAGGGCCGAGCAGCGGCTGTGTGCTACATCTTGCTCGGCACGCGGTCCGCTTGGTTCTTGTTCATATGGTGGAGCTCCTCTCTGGCAGGTGTACACTGCTTTTGGAGTTGTACAACTCGTTGAATGTCGACTTCGGGCAACATCCGAATCATCGACGTACACGAAAACCCCTTGCTCACTCCCAGCGTTAGGGAATCACTTGATCAATCCCTGCAATCAACACATGAGCTGGGTGCAGAGAAGGGACCAGTCAACACAAAACCGACCGGTCGTTGATGTGGTCAAACAACAGACACACGCGCAAATGCGCAAACCGCCAGCATGCGCAAGTACTACTGTGTTGTCGTCGTCTTCACCTTCAAAACAGTTGGCGGTGTCTGCTAAGAGTACAACATCTCTTAACCTTCGTATTCTATCGCGGTCCAAATGACGCCAACGCGCCCCGTGAACGGTTGGAACACTCGCAAAGAGTTGCAGGGATGCAGAAAAACCAGCATAAACGCGATACAAAAAAAAAGAAGTAAAACACACAACCGACGAGAAACGGGAAGGACCCAGAGAGTGATGTTAGCGGACGCGAATCCAGTATCCATGCCTGCATACACAAACTTGTACAAGTAGGCATCTACGGCTACATTATTAGCTACAACGGTTTGCTACGAACGATTCTACCGAGAGGCGGAAGATGTGCGACAAGAGTCGAGATTCGACTGGCAACACAACATTTACTGCGTGTTGACGGTGTGGTCGCCTGTTCACGACAAGAGAAGGGACTCGTCCACGAAAAGCCGGCAATACCCGTGATCCTCACACCGAACGAAACACCCGCGCTCATCGAGTCTACTTCACCCTTGTGTAGGAAAGGTGTGATGGGAAGATCCACCGCGGTCAGAGCGGCATGACAACAACAGCAAGCAGCCAACAGCTTATCACGTCTCTCGGTGCTGTTGCTGCGCGTACAGCCCGAAGCGCACGTATTCATGGCTAGAGTTGTTGGTCCGCGTACGGCGTACGGACCTTGAGAGCCGTGTCCACATATATCATCACATGTAGGCGTACGAGGTCGTGTCTCTCTCAATACCTACTCCTATGTGGTTGCAAGACATACCACGACGAAGGGGCGGCGGTGCCCGCTGGTGTGCATACCATCGGCACACTAACAGCTGTGGGTACGTGGGTACTGCTGCAGCGATAATAGTATTATGGGGGGAACATCGTACGTAGCGTAGGTACTTCTCTCCATGCTCCCGCTTGTGGTCTCTCGTGCTGTAGGAGAGAACAACAAGCGCGGCGGCATCTGGAAGACTCTCGGAACAACTATTAATATTTACGACACTACTGGAAACTAGACAACTGCATGTGCCGTTCGCGTTTTTCTGAGCTCCAACGATGAGGTGGATGGACCAAAGCGAATTCTTTCTCCCCCCAAAAGAAGGGCGATGCGCACTAAATGCATTAGACGTGGAGGAGGCGGAACAACACAAAAAGCTACTGCTACACACACTCTCCCTTGCTACAGGTTACACACACAACACTACCTTACGCTACACCCCAACGTATCTGCAGGAGAACGGAGAGGTACGGAAAGGTGTCGCGGTTTGCTATGAAAATACCGCCCCTGGGATCGGATCAGACACCAGACCTATCCTCCGCTTGTTGCTCACAACGACCAATAGGCACGTGGCGTTCCTACCTTTCCCTCGTGCTCAGCCATTACTCTCCCTTTCGCGCGAGCTTCCGTCCTTTGTGCTTGGCTGTCTTTCTTGGCTTTGCTCGGCCCAAGAACCAAACAAGGCGTGTTTTGTCCGGTGCTCTGGCGGGTCCCCGCGAAATACATCTGTTGAAAGGCATACCCTATTGAGCTTTTGGGTTTGATAACATACAGCTGCGGGTGCTCCTATGCTGATTGAGTTGAGATGACAAGTAGGGTTAGAAAAGTTTAGTCTGCACAAGGGTATCTACGAACACCAGGCACACGCATACAAGAGGCCCAAGCGCGAAGTTTCCCTGACTGCCCCGTGAGGCCCGCACATTGTTTCGCAGGGAATCTTGGAAGCTTGTTACAGGTGCCGCTTAATTTCTCTCCCCGCGGGCGGACGCCGCCGCCGCCGCCGCCGCCTCTGTCGGGGCCGTGTCGTGTGCTCTCCACATAGCATACAGGAAGATATTGGACGCAGCAGGCGATGCAAGGCAAGACCGGGTCAAGACCACGCGGCCCCTCCATCAGCGGCGAGAGCATGACGACGCTGTTCACCGACGATCCATTGATGCACAGCCTGGCCCTGTTCGGGAATGGAGGCCAACTGGGGTTGTTGTCGCACACCCCGCCCAACTTCACCCCCGGTTCTTACGAGGTAAACAAACCAAAAATGGCAACAACAATCACCGATGGATGTGATCTTGCTTTAGGGAGCGCGTGTGGCAGGCAAATCATGTGGATAGCGTGGATTTCTCAGATGCGCGTCGTGACCCTTGCCCCGTAGGTTCTCCATCGCCCCGGGTTCGTCACAGCGTTGTCGGCGGCGTTGAAAAGTACCTCCATCAATCCTGCTGTTGTTTTGGGGCCAGCAACAACAGCAGCGGTGTTGTTTGCCGCGGAAAACATTCGCAAAGATTTTTTTCATTCCCGGTTTTCTCTCACGCCGCCAAGGCGTGGTGCGTCAAGCTCTCGGTCCCTGCCGGGCGAAATCTCGCCATGTGTCGTGAGTTGATACCGCTGTGCGCACGGTTGCTGTTGGTGTGTGCTATGCACGCGAAAATCCATGGTAAAACGTGGTTATTTCCTGTTTGGGGATACGAAGCCGTCCGTCTCCCAACCACGTAGCGCACGTTGTTTTTTTCCAAAGGTGTGTACATGGTTTTTGACCGTGGGGGCTTGGAAATTTGAGAATCTTCCATGCGGATTAAGTTTCCCTGACAGCCAAGCCAAGCGCGGCCCGCGCCGTGTTACCCTTCAACAGCAGCGCGCCTTGCTTCGTCACTTTCTCGCATCTTCTATTTTGGATCAGCGGACGGAAATTCAACAACGTGCACCTCCCGGCAACGTTTGTTCATCGATTGAGGCAGATGTCGGTAATTTTCATTTGCAGTTCATTTGTGTCAAACGAATTTCCCTCTCTTGGATGAACAACATCACCATTCAGAAAATAATCTGCCCTGCTGCTGCTGCTGCTGCTGTGATGACTTGTGACCGGCCCGCCTTAAGAGGCAAACTTTTGTGTGCTGCTCCTGACGATTGCTGTACCTTCCCACCCGCTCCGCTGCTGCGACTGTAGCCAGTGGCGCCCCTTCTCAAGCGTATTACGGTACCCGCCAATATCGCCGCTCGCTGAACCTGGCGCTCATTTCCGTCATGCTGTACTGCTGCTGCTGCTGCTCCTTCTTGCTGTGTGTTGGACCACACACGACGTTCCAAATCGAAAAGACTAAGAAGCATGAACTCTGTAAATACCATCCAATATGCTTGCCGCTGCAGGTATCGCACATGAAGCGGGCGCGCGCCGGGAGTATTTCCGGGCGGCTGCGCTCAGCGTCAGACCTGGAAGAGAAGGGCTTGATAGACAAAAGTCAAAAGGGGATCCTCAAGGACCTCATCATCAGCGGCGACTCGCAGCTGCAATCAGCGCTTGACCTCTACGACAACGGGGATGCGTCCCAGCTCGAAGGTATGGGGACGAGAAGTTTTTTTTGTTCGTTTCTTGCCACGGTGCTTGTGTTTTGTACTTCGATGTGGATACACGGGGTACAACCGCAGGTCTTTTTTTGCAAGATGATGGAATTTGAACTATAGTCGTGTGATTTCGTTGCATCAGTACAGGCTGGTGCTCGCTGGGCGTGCGGCGTCGTCAAAGGCCGAGGAGGGGGGTTGGTTGCTGTAGGGTTGATTTTCCTCGGTGTCGGTGATTCCGTGTCATTGCGAACGGACTCGAAGATCCCTGCTGCTTCAGACCAGCAGGGGGGGCGGGAAATGTTTGCCATGCTCCGCATCTGCGCATGTCCCAGAACCGAGTCACCTGCTGCCGTGCTTGCTGTCGGATTTGCTGTCGGGCCGTGAATCTACACGTCTGCCCAGATGACGGGGTGTCGGAGGGATTACCCCCGAAAAGAGAACAATACTCATACAACTGCAAGGCATGCACAGCTCTGTCGTTGAAGGGACCTATGGCCTCCCTCTTGATAGCTTGAGAGACCACCCCCGAAGGGGGCCACTCAGCAAAATCCTTCGTGCGCTGTCCAACCCATCTAGACAGCATTTTCACGAGTTCTTGCACATGCTGTAGTTTTTTGGAAGGGCGGTACACTAGGAGTATGCATGCCTACATGTGCGAACATGCATGCGAATGTGCACATGGGGCGTTTGACAAGGGGGTACAGTTGAAGACATGATGCACGCGGACACGCCGTAGGCTCTTTGATGGCGAATTCCGCGCATTCATACAACAAAAATCACCGGGGTTGGCTGTAGTCAGGTACCGTGCGGAAAAGGGCATACGGCGGTGGAGGTTTGAGTTCTTCAACCATGGTCGCGAAGCACCTGTTGGGGCCGTTTTGAGATGTCTTGCTGTTTCCGATTCGAGGCAAAATGGAGACAACAGACGTTTATGATCAACGTATACATAGACCATGGCATCACGGCGTGTACTTTTTATTTTTTCCGCTACTCGGAAGTGCAGTATGAAGCCAGAGCATCGAATCCCCCAACACAACGCCTGTGTCGGATAGTTGAAATAGAATATGGTAGTATACCTAGTTGAGGCGTTATCCCTGTACATCGCCCGCAGGCAACGTGTCTCATTTCCTTGTTGTTTGAATGTCCTTGTTCGATCGACTGTGTGGTTGAGGTGACGTCTGTTACCGGCTGCTCAGCTGGAGGATGTTGATGCCAACACTCACCAACACTCCCATGCGTTGATACATTCTACATCACGCAGTTGTTTTTTCCGTTGCTTGTTGATTTTTTACGTTTGCGGTTGTCCAGGGGGCGTTCGCTTTGTTTTCAACTGCTGTTGTTGTGGTTGCTTGCTCCAGGCGCCCGGTAGGGTCGTGCAGACCTTTGTGCAGATTGATGCAGCACCTATTCTACGGACCTGTTGGCCTGCATTGGGTACATAAGTACTTGTCAGTCTCCCCACCCACTACTCTGTGCGCACTATGATCGTCGTCGGCTAAAATTGCCGGGGATGACGCGATTGCTTATCCTTGCCTCGGACCTTCCCGAACGTACACAACCCAATTAAGTGATCACCATAAGTGTCCGTCCTGACTTCGTCATCATGGATGATGTCTATGCATAGCAATCATTGCCGAGTTGGGGTTCTCTCCAACATCCAACGTACAACACCGGCGTGTTTGAAGAGCGTTCGACGTGTTTGTGACGTATTTGTTTTCTCTGTGGGGGCAATGTTTTTTTTGCGGTGGGTGCCGACCGGAAGTCGTCCGACCCGCGTACCAGCGTGGTTTCCTGGCCAGACATTCGAGGGTGTACAGTATGCATAGATTGTGGTATGCTTCCACTGACGTAAAGGTCAAGGCGGTTACGAGTGGTGCCCCCACCCTCCCGTTTTTTCTCTTTTTTTCTGAAAGTGACCCACACATTCATCTCGTTCTACTTGTTTACTTTTTTTTCACGACAACGACCAACGATGCGCTGTTTCTGTCGAACGTGCTTGCTTGGCATCCTGCATTCTACATGATGGTACTGGGTAAACAGCTGTAGTCCCGCGTGTTGATCAGTGCGTTTGTATCCGATACGCAACATTCTCTACCAGATGTTGGCACAGCCTATACTTTTGTCCCGAAATACTGCTATCCGCTGCAATATGCAGACTACGGGTGGGTTTTGGCCAGCGATGCCACGTGTCGCACCATGCTGAATTTCCGCCTGTATCCTTGACTCCTTTGTTATGTAGGTGAAGGCAAAAAGCGAACTGCTACAATATATCACCGTCCCCGATAGTGGAGTATCGCCAGCTCACCTATTTGTTTCCAACCAACAGCAGCATTGCTTGACCAAGAGGTGTTGTCATTCTGTCATCACGCGCATGTTGCCCTGTTCCCACTGGACGCCCGTATGCATCCCTTTTTGTCTATCCGAATCAAATCATGCGCCCCCTCCCCCGCCCCCGCCCCCGCCCCCGTCTCCCATAGCTCTAATGGAGAACGGCTTGCTCGACCGGCGGGAGTCCTTCGATCTCCTCGACAACCTCGACTTCGGGATCATGGAGCTGGGCATGTCCGATGAAGAGCCCTCTAATCACAGCGGCGCTGAGAGCGCGGCGGTCGAGCCTGTGCCAGACGGCCCCGACCAACATAAAGCTCAAGCAGGCTCTAGCAAACCCACGGTGCCCCCGCCCCCCCTTCCAACCACCGCATCGGCCGCCACCGTCAAGGCCNGAGAGCGCGGCGGTCGAGCCTGTGCCAGACGGCCCCGACCAACATAAAGCTCAAGCAGGCTCTAGCAAACCCACGGTGCCCCCGCCCCCCCTTCCAACCACCGCATCGGCCGCCACCGACAAGGCCGTCGTCACGACCGGCGTAATAACGAGGGCGTTCCGAAATAGCGGGGGAAGCGAGGAGGGGGGGCCGGCGCCGGGGTCGTCTGTCGGCGGCGGGGAGAAGGTTTCGACGCAGGAAGGCGGTGATGGCGTTCAGGGCGGGGGGGTCGCGATGAGAAGTATCGGCGGCGGCGGAGGGCCCGCCGGCGGCGGGAACGGAGCTCAGGACAGCGAGCACGAAGTCGACGTGAGGATCAATCGTTTTTGCTGTTGGTTGTGGGACCCAAAGATGGGTCACCTGCAACACAGAAAGAGACAGCCGCGGTTTCGAATGTGTCAGAGAAGCGGTGTGATACTGGCGTTTTTCTGTCCCGCTCGTTGTCCGTAGCGTGTCCGCCACGAGAAAAATGTTTTCAGTCTGCGGATTATCCTCGCTGTAGAGTACTGTAGAAGATAATCCTACGGCTGGCTCACCATGCGGATCGCCTCGTCATAGAAGGTCGTACTTTGACGCTGTTGTCTTGTTGGTGGTGATGGCCATGCTGCGGTCGTACAGACTCTTTTTCTGGGCCGGCAGTGAGGGCGGCTCCTGTGCGTGCCAAGCCACTCCCACGCCAACTACGGACAGCTCTTTGTCAGCGATCTGTAGGCTGTGCCGCTCTCAAGCCGCCTGCCGCCGTACTCAAACGGTAGTGGTGTCTACGCCAGAGGTCTCGGTGGGTGCGACCTCGGGGTAGTGTTCGCCACGAGTGGCACATGTACCGGCGAGCGGGGTCGCGCGCGTCCTTCGTGCAGCCGTGTGCTTGCCACTTTGCCCGTCGCATTCACCTTGCCCTCCCGCGTGCAGGGCACGGGGGATATGGTCTGGATGGATTCGAAACTATATCCTGTTGACGGTTGCCGATGGCCTCGTGAATTTGTCTGATTTTTTCCGCCACGCAACGGATCTCGCGCTACCGTTTTTGTGGTTGTGTGTTCCCTGTCTTTCAGTTGGCCGGCGATGGTTCGGGTCAGTTCGACATCGGCGAAATGGCTTTCGACGCGACTTTTGATCACGACTATGGCGAACAGGAGGTGAGCGGAGACGGACGGTTGATTGCACAAGCGGAGGCGGCGGTGTCCCGAGGTATTCGAACGCCAACGTCAGCCCTTCCAGTCGCCGCTCTCGCATGTAGTCCTGCACGCCAAAAATGGCAACAAGCATGTGGAGCGAACAGAGTATTTCGTCACGCGTGCCACATGGCGCACCAGTAAAGCGTGGCGCCACTGCACCTAGAAAGATGCCCACAGCATCGATCGATACACGCGTGTTCGAATGCCACCGTGTGTAACTGCTGTGCGACGATAGGACGACGACGTTGACATGAAGGACGGGAGCGGACAGCTGCCCTCCTCCTCCTCGACCAGGGCAGCCGCCGCCGCTGCCGCGGCCGCCGCGGCCGCAGTGAGCACGGCCGTGGGACCACTGCGCGTGGTGGGCTCCACCTCCAAGAACAAGCTCTCGACGAGGGTGCCTCCGAAGCTGATATCCTCACGAGGACCGCATCGTCACGACGACGACGAGGATGATGACGACGATGACGGACGAACTGGGGGAGAGATAGACGTGGGCGACCAGAGCGGCGATGACGACCTTGGCGACGAAGGCGACGATGACGACAGCGACGCCGAGCGTCCCGAGGGCGGCGGCGGGAGCCACGCGGGTAGTGGTGAGACGGGGCCGGGAGTTGTCATGTCGGATGATGAGGGTGGCGGGCGGGAGGGGCACGGGGACCCAGACGCGCCGGGGCTCGGCAGCTTCAGCACGATGGGCGCCGTGATCGGGGACTTTAGCCCGCAGTTCAAGTTTTCCTTCACCGACGACATCCATCTCGACCTTGGTGGTGGACTGAAGGTATGTGGGCGTGGACGTGGCTGTGGAAAGCGGGCGTTCCGGCTGACTTGCGGGATTCTGTTGTTACCCTAGTTTGTATTTTGGAATATTTTGGAGATGCCACTGGTGCGGGTTGAGGCGTTGGCCATCAACGGAATGCACGGTGCACGGCATTATTTTTCAACCCTTTTTTGGTGACCCTTGTCTCTTTTTTCATTCACTCCCGCTTGGCCCCCGAAACAACGACACCAAAATCAACTGCACTGCTGCCGACCGGCCTCAGGACGAGCTGCGAGACCTGGAGTCCTTCTCCGAGCACGGGCCGGACCCGCACGGCAGAGGTGGCGAAATGCTGGCCCTCTCGGCATCTCGCGCGCAGCAACTGCTCTCCCGAGGGGGCCCCGCGGTTGTAAAGTCGGAGGCCCTGTCGACGTCGCCCTCTCAGCTCGGAGCGACACGGTCGGGCACGGCGGCTGCGGCTGCGGTTGCGGCGTCGGCGAAAGCCTCGGCGGCCGATGCCGGAGGACCGGCGGCGGCCGGCGGCTGCGGCGGCGGCGGCACCGATAGCAGCAGCGGTTTCTCGACGAACCACTACGCTTCGGGCGCGGCGTTCCACGGGCGGCACACGGGGCCGTACGCGACGGCAGAGGACGCGGCAGCGGGGGGAGAGGCGGCCGGGGCCGGGCCTTCGTCGCCGGTGTCGGTCCAAACACGACCACACGGGTCGTCGGCGGCGGCGATTGCGGCTGCGGCGGCGGCAGCGGGCGGCTTCCACGTCGGAGGGCACGGGGGTACCGGAGGAGGGGGCCACGCGGCGGCAGGGGGGGTGACCCCTACCCCCCACGCGGCGAGGGGCAGGCCGGTGGTGTCGGGGATGGGGATCATGGTGGGCGGCGGGCCTAGGGTGGGCATGGGCGCCGGCGGCGCCGGCGCGGACGGGGAGAAGAAGTTCGTCGGTGCGTACTCTCCGGAGGCGAGGCGGCAGCGGATAGAACGGTTCCTCGAGAAGAGGGAGAAGAGGGTGAGCGAGTGTGCATGAGGCGGTCGAGCGCGTGTTCATTGGACGGGATGGGATGCACGCTAGTGTGGCTTTTTTGGTTGCCCGGATTATGTGTGTGTGTGTGCTTTATTTGTCGTCTCTTCATATCAGCGCCCACAGCATTTGCGCCGTTTTTTCCAACTCATGGGCCACACAGAAGGACTCCTCTCCTTGGGTCCCTCTCCTCACCCCTCTTGCGGTGGTTTTGCCTTCGATTTTTGATGCGAGAAGAGCGCAGCACTATATTCCTTCTGTGTACACACGGACGACGCTTTCCACCCAGGCCAGGAACAGAAGCGAGATAAAAACGTGCCAGTACTCTGCACGAAAGCTCGCTTTCGCCGGGATTCGAATCCATGCCCCTGCCCCCTAGAAGGTTTTCGGGAATGCCGTGTAGGACATCGGGGCGACCGATGTTGTGTACAGCACGGTTTTAGTTGGATCATCATTTGTTATGAGGGAAGACGTTGCACGATGTTGTGGATAGACCAGTTTTGTGTGCTGGTAGGACAAGGACCAGTGGGCTTGTAGGCGCGCCCAGGAGCGTGAGGACTTGCCCGGTATCAGCTCGCTCTGAGGCACCACAATGCCCATCACTAGATGATGTTGCTGGTCGGAAGCCGGTACCGCACTGAACAGACATGGGTGCCTTTTCCCCTAAAGGTGGTTGATCGTCTCTGTATTTCCCGTGAGTGATGAAAAGCAACGAATATGGTTGTTATCCCTCAATCTCTGCGTCTCTGGCTTTTTAGTACCTGCTCCATTTTCCCGGAAAAATACACAAAATGGATACTGTACCTGACCCAACTGTTCGATGAAAATTTCCATGAAACATTGCACGCTTTTTTTTGTAGCCGGAAGTGTCGTCGACTGATGGTTTATAATGCTACAGGACGTAACGGCTTTGGATCGAAACTAACCATTCTTGTCCTCGGCTTCTGCTTTTCTTTTTCCTTGTCATGCTTGCGTGGAACTCTTTCGCCCCGGGGAATGTATCGGCGCCGCGGCTCTCTCTTCTTCGTGGGGGCGGCGGTTGTTCCACGGACACGGACACGGACACGGACACGCACCAACGAACTACTAACAGGTGTGGACGAAGATGGTCAAGTACGACGTCCGCAAGAACTTTGCCGACACGCGCATGCGCGTCAAGGGGCGTTTCGTGAAGAAGGAGGACGAGGCGCTTCTGCGCGAGGTTATGGCGTGCGCCTGAGCTTGGCCTAGCTCCTTCGTCCAAGGGCAACAGAGGCAGGGGTGGCGGCAGCTTGCGAACGCAGGCCGGGACCTCGTATCCTGCTGGTGTCGGTACAAAAACTGTACATCTTGTGTGATGTGAATGTTACGAACATACCCCGGCGGATCGAGCCACATTACTACGTTTTCGTTTATTAGGGTATCGGCTGGCGCAAGGGCTACCCGCTTGACTCTCGAGCCAGCCAAATCTGTGTCTTTCCCCCCATAATATAATAATACAAAGCTGCTCGTGCTAAATAGAGCCTAACATGCTTCCACATTCAAGTAACGTCCGGGGGGGGTAGGGAGAAGGAGGAAGATGAACGTTGTCGTGCGTGAGCTCACGTTTGTTGGATTTTTTTTTTCGCGATGTGATTCTCTAGGTGAAGTCATATGCACGGTTGCCGCCCGGGTTTTCGCTCAAGGTGGTTCGCAGTCTTTGTTTTGGTTGATGTGTGTTTTGACCTCTTATGTGTCTATGTGTAGCAGGAAGCGTGACGGATGTTGAAATTTCGGCTGTTGTGAAAACGAAATGTCATAAGCGGAGGAACCTTCCCGTTGCCCTTGGTTCATGCGTGTGTTGCTGCTGCGTCATCTGATCGGACGGGTGGTGAGTGTTTGTCCCATGATACGGACGAAGGAGGGAAGACCAGCCGAACAGGGCAGAGCTTTGAACAGGAAGCGTGTCCGCGCGAGTAGGGGAGATACTTGTTTGGTGTGCGGGAGGATATTCCGGTTTACGCCGTGTGGCGGTTGTGTGTCCCCGCCTCCCGCCGCAATCGTTAGCATTGCCAAGTGCCTTCCTGCGTGGCGCGGCGAGGAAAAGAGGTAGATGCAAGGAATCGCTATTCATTTCGGTGTATTATAATGGTTGTAGAGCACACAAACCCTTAATTGTACTCTTCTCCTGGTCGTGGTTGTTATTCTCTTGGTGGAATGTTTTTTAGTTCTCTACGCGTCGTTCCCTGTATCTCTTGTATGCGCGCAGAATTTCGACGCCGAACGTTTTAATCGCGCCGCCTGCGGCGCGTTGGTGTTTGGTACATGTACCACCTTATTTTTTCCACATGTGTAGGTCTCTCTCGCCGCCTCTTATCCAACTTGGCTTTGGATAAACATATGTACGATAAAGGTTCACCGGTGCGTCACTGCTGTTGCTCGAGACTGGTGTTTTCGAAGGGCATAGATGAAGAGGTCGGACGTAGCCGACATATCACAGTGCTCTGTGCGTGTGTTTTTTTCTCCGTGTTGTTTGGTGCCAGTTCGTGACTTGGAGTATGTACCGCGCGGCGGGCAGAATGGGAAAGGGGGGGGGGGGTTACAGTAGCGCGGGGGACTTGTTGTACGCACAAACTCATTGCGGCCCGTGTCCGTTTCCCCCCGGAAAGAGAGAGCCATTTTACTTTTTTTGTTTCGCGACGCTGTTTCATGTTAAGCCAAGACGGCAGTGTAATATTTCCCTTTTCTTTTTGCTTGGTTGCACTTTCGCTGAAGTGCCTTTTTTTTTTCTGCCGTTGTAGCGCTCTTTTGTCGCGTCACATATGGTTATCGTCCCACACAATCTAGACTCGCGCCTGTTGACTTACAGAGCTTGTGAGAGAAGGTTGAAGCGATGCGGGGTGGCCGAAGTAGGTGGAAGCGACAATGACCAGGATACACGTTTCTTTTCTATGCTGTTTGTTTGGTCCGTCCTGGGTGGTCGCGTGGGCGCCAGTGTATAATTTTGGTGTTGTTTGCCGGTACAGTAGGAAAAGTGTGATGCCCCGTTTTGGTCGTCGAACGACCCGAATAATTGTGTTTTCGTGTATGACATTCAATCACGAGAGATTTTTCTTTTTCCTAAATCGCCCTTGCATATGGGGCTCGGAGAGCGGGAATGAAAAAGGCTTGTAGCCTACATGTTTCCCCCTTTTTTTAGGTCCAGCACGCGTCGCCCGGGCATGAAAGCTGTCCTTCTCACGTAATACTTGGCATTCCCGGACTCTCTAGGAGCAGTGGGTGCGGATTGTGCGTGCCATGCGTGGGATATATGCGCCGTGTTGCCGCTCCTCGGTGTATGAATCTTGCTGGGCGAGAAGACGCTGGTTCAAAATCAAGTGCGTGCTCGACATGCTCGCTCAAGCGGCCTTCGCGAAGATAACATGGAAGTAGTGCCTTGGGAAATCCCGGTCTGGCGGTTCATGATTTCGGGAATAAAATTATTTGCAGGACGGACAGCTACTACTGCTGTACGAGCCTCGCTAATAAATCGGGAGAAAGGCACAGATATTGCGAACTACATAAGAGCAGAGCCGCAACGAAAGCTCGTTTTGGCAGGAGCGTGCGAGTGTAAGTTTTGCCGTGCCGGCGTCATACGAATGACTGTAGCATACTTGTAGACGACGAACTATATACTACCCTAGGGTATATTAGATAAAATTAGACCATCTGACCAGTCAACGTTGACTGGTCAGATTGTTTGATTTTATCTTATAAAGGATACCGACACGGGTGCGAATCCCAGCGGGGAGGCGTTCGTTGCAGTAAAATTACCATAGCAAACTGTTCCCGCTGGGAGGCCAAGAGCCCGTCGACATCTTTTATTAGATAAAATTAGACCAACCTTGACTGTGCAAGTAGTCAAATGGTCAGCCTTTATCGAATAGGGTAGGCAGCAATCAGAAAACTGCGGGTACCTTTTCTCCCTCTCGAGGAGTCTAATTGGTTGCATTTCACTATACGACAGAAAAAGCTGCATTCACTTTAAAGCGCCTCAACAGTGCAGTAATTTTCACGAGTGTGTCGTGTGCGTTTTCGTTGTTTACCCTCGTTCTGAGCAATGTAGCCTATCATCACCACACCGTCGACGAAGTACTGGACCTACCAGGAACTTGAACTACAGAGCGGGAAGGAAGGGCACAGATAACGACAACGGCTTTCGTAGGGCAGCCCCCAAAGATATGCGCACCAATGACACGTGAAGGTATTTTGTGAACCTGCAACGTCAAAAGGCAGGTGCTGCTGTGACTTTCGTTTTTTTGAGTGCCGAGAAGTGTATCGATTGCGCTTTTACCAAACCTCTCTCTCATATATATCTGCCTGCATCCACTACAACCAGTAGTACCATCCGGAACTAACTGTGCACCGGGGCCCGGGATGATGTGTTTGTGGGCTCGCGTTGTGTCTTTTACTCTGAAGGGCGGGGTCTGCTTCCCTACAGTAGTACCAATACACCGTACTTGGGGGTCTTGTACTGGCCTTTCCTCCTGCTCCACCTTACGGCCATAGCCAAGAAAACATATACTCCCTCAACCAAACGCTTCCGAAACGACCCAATCAGCTCCCCTATTTCTCATATTCTTGTCAATGGTCCTTCGCAAGCGATGAGGGCGCATTGGAACGGACGGTAAGTAGAAGCCACAGAGGCGCGGCACCTCCTCACGTTACGGGAAACAATATGGTCTTCTATTGGTTTTGTACACTCTTCGTTAGAACACCCAGAGTCCCTCACTCTGTGCGGTCTCCTTTACCCGCCTGAAATAGGACGCTCTACCGGTCGCCAATTTCTTATCGAGCAGTCACCAGGAAGTGTCGCACGCTGGGGATTAGGCATAATGTATCGAGAGTCACCAAAGCCCTGATCTATTGCTAGCCGTGCAGCCCCATAGCCCCGCAATTACTCCGACCTCGCTGTCAACACCTAGATGCGCACACGCCAGAAAAGCGAGCAAATCGGCGCAACTCAATAGTGATAAATATACTTGTAGCAATTATTGACATCAACCTCCTCCACATTTCGTGCTCCCATGCGAATGAGTTTCTGTTGCGTGAGCTTTCGAAGCAGCACGGCCTCCGACTGACCAGTATTCTGCAGCCTTGTGGTGGTTGCCTGGAGGCTAAGGGGAAGGCGGGCGTGACCCATAAAACGGGCGCGCGCGCGGGCGGGCCGCAGGATCTTTGGCACATCGATCTGTGTGGGGCCCATGACGGCGTCGCTGGAAGGGTCGTTTTTCATGATCATGTTCGTGGACAGCTTCTCGCGGTGGATGAAGCTGTACGGGATGAGGCGCAAGTCGGACACCCTCGCCTTCGTCAAGAAGTTCCTCGCCGACATGATTGGCACCGGTGTTCCTCGCTCTTTCCGGATGGACAACGGGGGGGAGTTCATCAACCGCGACTTCATCGCCTTCTGCGACAACGCCGGCATCCACCGTACGTACACGGCGCCAGGCCCACCACTGCAGAATGGTCAGGCGGAGAGTACGACCTGGCGCGTAAACAAGGCTGGCCACGCCGCTCGTCTCGAGGCACGCCGCCTGTTCCCCAAGATCGACTTCATCCGCATCCCCGGCTTCGGGCGCGATGGCGAGCGCCTTTGGCTAGAGTCGTGTCACTGGGCTGCCGGCGGCTTCAACCGTTCCCCGGTCAAGGCAAACGTCGGATACAAATCGCCGCACGAACTCTTCACCGGGCGCCCGCCCCGGCTCCAGATCGTCTCGTTCTTGCAGCCAGGGTACATGCGTGTGACGCGCGCGCGGAAGATGGATCCCCAGGCAGTGCTGTGCTGCTCCCTCAACAACGGCGACAACCATCACGAGTTGGCGGTCAAGGTTCTCAAGTTTGCGACGGGGCGCGTGTGCATTACGAACAACGTCGTGTGGGTCTCCGACCGCGCGCCGACGCTGACCCCGCCGCTGGAGCTGCCGGCGCCGGCGGGCGAGGAGGGGGATTCGGATGTCGCTGCCGCATCGACGTTTCTAATTGAGTACAATTCACCGCTTCTTGTACCCCCCTCAACGTTCGCCCGCTCTCCCACTTCACCCGCTGCCATATCCTCACAGGCGCCGCCGGCAACTTCCACACCACCGCCACCGGCTTCCACAACCACGCCGCCTGCAACGCCGTTCGTCGCCGCGCCACCGTTCACCACCGCCGCTGCACCGTCAGCAACACCGTTCCCCGCCGCCGCGCCGCCCGGTGCAGCGCCATCGACCAACATGCCGCCGCTCACCACGAGGGCCATCCGTGAACTGGACGTGGGGCACGGGGACATGAGGGTTTCTGGGCGCACGAGGGCAGCCGCAAAGAACCAGGGGGGGGGGCGGGCGTCGTCAATGCCGCCCCTCTCTGCTAGGGCTAATCGAGAGCTGGACTTGGGACGAGAGACACGGGTGCCAGGGAGGTTGAGGAGTCGGGGGGTGCGTTTTCAGGATGAGGGGACCGAGCGGTCGACGTCTCCTGGCGGGAGCGGCGACGCTCACGCCCACCGCTTCGGGCTTGCATCCCTGCAGAACGAGGCAACGCTCCTGTCGACTCTTTCTAGTCGCAGCGTCGTCGATGGGGGGAGAAAGGAGATTCCGAGTTCAGCCGGTGGGCGTGATGGAGCGGAGCCGGGGGGGTGAGAGCGGGGGGGCACGACCACATTGGGACTGCGTGATGAAGTCCCATTTGCGTGCGCCACCCTGCTTGCCTCCCGCGAGGATATCGACCGCGCGATGAGGGATTTAGATCCCCCGGAAGTGGCACCGGTCTTAGAGTACCGAAGACATTTTGGGAGGCTATGAACTCTGACAAAGGACACTTGTGGAAGGATTCGGTTGATCGTGAATTTAAGGGTCTGATTGAGGCCGGCACTTTCGAGCCACTTTCGTAGCAACCAGAGAGCGCTATGTGGGGAAGGCGATATGAAGCAAGCATATGTTGATTGTGGGGAAACGTATGCACCGACTGTAGCTTTTTCTAGTGTTCGTCTGTTAGCTGCGATGGTGTGTGAGCAAAATCTTTCCCTCCGTCATTTTGACATCAAGCAAGCATTCGCACAGTCGTATTTGGATGAGGATGTTTTCATGCGTGTGCCAGAGGGCTGTGGTAGATTGTCTGGTATGGTAGTGAGGTTGAACAAGAGTTTGTACGGTCTGAAGCAGGCGTCGAGACAATGGCATTTGCACTTGGGGGAGTGTTTGATTTGTTTGGGATACATTCAGCGCGTGGCGGATACGTGTGCGTGTGTTTCGGTTGATTGAGGACGGAAGAGTGGTAGTGACTATGGTGGTACATGCAGATGACATATTTTCGATAGGAGAGAAGAGGTGTGACCAGTTTGGCAGAGATCTCAACACCATGGTACCGGTGAAGAATCTTGGGGACTTGAGATGGTATTCAGGGTGCTTTTATGAGAGAGATTGGGAGGCAGGAACGCTGAAGATCTCGCAGCAGACGTATGACGAAGAGTTGGGTTGGGGTTGGAGTTCGGGGTGGGGTATGGAAAAGAGATACATACCTCTTCCGGTAGGGATGAAGCTTTTTGAGTTTGATCAAGATGAGGAAGCAGTGCCGTGGCCTTTTCGTGAGCTGATAGGGTCGTTGATGTGGTTTGAAACGCAAACGAGGCCAGACATTGCTAATCCTGTAAGAGTGGTGGCTAGGTATTATTTTATTTTTTTGCCTTCCGACAATTGCAGATGTACCTCAGAAAACTTTCACTTAATGTCTCATACTCTACATGAATATTAAACCAATACGAAGTACAACAACATATGTAGGACGTATTTCTACTGTCACTTACACTGTAAAATTATCTCCTCTTCAATTTGAAATAAAGCCAATGACAATCCTCATGGTATCCTACATNCTTGTAAAAGCTGAAATCCAACAAATGCTTTGATCCATGCTACATCTCCGTGTTGGAAAAGCCCTTTCTTCTCCGTTCATGACAACATCTTACCCTATTCTACGCAAATCTGTCACATCTTCTTCAAACGAAAACGCGTTCTACGATGCGTCTACACTCCATCCCCATATCATTGGCGTTGACTGGTTCGAGGTCGATCTTGTTCGCTTGTTTTCGGCGTCTTGTATTGTGCATCTCCCAAAAACATTCATGGGAGAGCAGGTCTTGGCATCTTGGGGTATGTGGTATGTCAGAGATATTTCGCTGTGCACTAGCAGCAGTACGATGCTGCAGATGCCAGGAGGCTGTGTAGCCTACCTCAGAGGTTCACACTCTGTGCGTCTCCAACCGCGAGAGACTTGGAATGGAAATATGAAGATGTTTTTACTAGTCGCTGACTCCCGAGTCAGATGTTGCTGGTACTGAAGAGGAGTGAGAGTGGTGGGCGAGCTTAGGGCTGCACCACTCTTCTCGAATACCGGACAAATAAGCCAATCACACGAAAGATCCAGAATG
>CACKRE030004963.1:28274-56733 GCA_902602495.3 Ectocarpus sp. CCAP 1310/34 | reverse complement strand
CGGTGGAGCTCGCGGCGAAGTTGCGTCCTGAGATGCGGGAACACGTGCCGAACATGAAGCCGCTGTCAAAGGCGTCCTCGTCCCGGGTGAAGTCGACAACTGCCACTTCATTGTTTGAGTCGTGCTTGTTGGACGCCGACGATCAGTGAGTGCAGTTGGAGCACGCGATGAATGCTTAACTTGAGTCCTTGGTGTCTTCCGGGCGCTTTCCTCCTTGCTGGTAGCATTCCTCGTCCGAGTGAGACGTGGTGTTGTGCTTGGAGCACCACTTGGTAGCTCCGGCGGGCTTCGTTTTCTTCTTCGCCCTGTTCTTGATCTTGGGGCAGTTCCTCCTGATGTGCCCCGGCTCGTAGCAGCTGTGGCAGATGATGTCAGACGCGGTCGTTGCCATGGCAAATCCTCGACCAGCTATGCGTCCCTTCCATTCCTTGCGCGATTGTTCGTCCAAGAAGATGTTGCGCATGGTGGATTGCATGTCCAGGACGTTGAAGGTTGGGTCTCTGAACACCATCAGTTTGACGTCCTTGTATTCGTCGGAGAAGCCCTGGACGCAGATGTCCTTGAAGCGGCGGTCGGAGATGGGTTCTCCCATCTTATCCAGCTGGGTGCGAAGTAGGTGCTTCTGGTTGAAGTAGTCGTCGGGATTTTCACCAGGGTTCATGGGGTTGTTCTCCAGCTCCTCCATCTTCGCCCTGATGACCTCGTCCGTTACCCTGTCATAGTTGTTGCAGAGCTCCTCGAAGGCAGCTTGTCCGTCGCCGCTGATGCCAGTGTCGTCTTCGTGCTTCTGTATCGACAAGGCGGCTGGAAGTTCCACTAGGAGGAAAATAATGGCGTAGAGGACTTCGTTTGCCCTTGTGTAGGAGTCGAAGGCCGCTGTGTCTGCGGGATCTGGCTTCCTTTGTTTCTTTTATTTTCTTCGTCTTGATAAAAGTACTTCCTGCTGTAGGAGTAAGTTTGCTCGTGGTACTACTGCCTGTACCCGAGACTTCCCCACCCCGGTCCTGCTACTGATATAGGGGACTCCGGTTGTGGTTTTCTTGTTTCCGATCCCGCTCCTGCTACTGATATAGAGGACTCCGGTTGTTGATCGCCTCCACTGATGATACAGTGTAGTTCCTTGTACACCCGATGCGTATGCCGCTCGAGACTCCCGCGCACGTGACCCTTGCTGCTAGTTCACCACAGAGATACCCGCTACTGCCTGAGGGGTGGTAACGTGTGTATACGACGTGAACCCTCAGCACCTTGGTGTAGATGACCAAGTTTGCGCGTCTGCTTGTGTTGCCGTTGACCGATGACGGCGTCGCAATCTCCAGAAATCTCCGAAACCAGGTTCTCTCGTTGTCCACGGATGAAGGTTGATGTCCCGAGAAGAGGTTGCCTTGATCTTCCCGTGATGTTCGCAGCTCGTAGTGTGTGCGTTAGCCGAGGCTCATAACCTGTCAGAGATATTTCGCTGTGCACTAGCAGCAGTACGATGCTGCAGATGCCAGGAGGCTGTGTAGCCTACCTCAGAGGTTCACACTCTGTGCGTCTCCAACCGCGAGAGACTTGGAATGGAAATATGAAGATGCTTTTACTAGTTGCTGACTCCCGAGTCAGATGTTGCTGGTACTGAAGCGGAGTGAGAGGAGTGGGCGAGCTTAGGGCTGCACCAGACCACTCTTCTCGAATACCGGACAAATATGCCAATCACATGAAAGATCCAGAATGCTTCCAGAATGATTTCTGGAAGCCCTTCTACGTTCTAGAAGAGTATCAACTGCAACCTAGATCTAGAACGCTTCCAAAAGCTTACAGAAGGAACCAGAAGTTTCCAGAAGGCTTCCAGAAGCTACACACGTTCTGCGTACATGTCCCGGTCAACCTTGACCTAGCATGCTCCCGGAGTATTTCTAGAACAACAGAATACATGCCACGGAGAGATGGATTATTTTCTACTGCTACGCAGACTAGTTGCTGCAATCGTACAAAGGTCAAACCGTGTCCGACTACTGGTGGTCTCGACGCACGATTTTCCTGACATGGTAAGAAGTAGTGACTTGGGTATTACATTTCGGAGGGGCAGTGTAGAAGGGTTGAGCATGCAGGTTTTCGCAGATGCAGACTGCGCGAGTATGGCTGCTGATAGGAGGTCTGTATCAGGGGGTTTTGGTGATGTGTGGAGGGGGGTGTATTTCTTGGTTTTCGAGGACGCAGAAGTGTGTGGCGTTGAGCACTACAGAGGCAGAGTACGTCTCTCTTGCGGATGTGCTGAAGGAGGTGCTGTTCCTGAGGCAGGTAGGTGTGGCGTTCCATGCTGCCAGATGCGGGTATGCCGTGCATCCCGGTGTATGAAGATTAACCAGGGGGCTATTCAGTTGGCGCAGAATCCGATTAGCAACAGCAATTCCGAGCACACTGACGTAAGACACCACTTCAGGGAGCTTGTAGGGAGGAACGTGATATCGATTTTCCACGTAGAGTCAGCGTACCAACATGCCGACTTGCTCACAGAGGCGCTTCACGTGGGAGATTTTGAGTTTCATCGTAATTTCGTGATGAGTGTGGAACAGGAACGGTATTTATTTATTTGTGTTTGATCAACCAAATAGGGTGGCAATGTTTTATACATTTTTGCCTATGGTTTTCTCAATGAATGGTGTTCTAGGCTGGGGGGGGGCTGTTGGATCGCTATGATTATCGAACAACTATATGCAACTGGAATGATCGGGGATGGGAATAAAATTCTAGCCCAGCAGGCTATATTGTTGTAGATTTGAGTTGCGTTTTGGAGTTACTGAACGATCATGAAGACATGGCATCGTCACAAGCAGGGGGGCTGATAGATATACTTGTTGCAATGCCACGTGGTTGGTACCGGATGTTCTCATGGAATGAGGTAGAGCGGACTACCGGGTGACATGTATGTGTGGTACGTAGAATAGTCCAGGGATGTACAAGGTACCCCTGTTGTATACGGCGTCGCCCCCTCAACGGGGCTTGTGTGTGCGTATGTATGTGGACGGAACTAATCACAACAAGTTTTTCTCCTCGGCGGGAGACCGCCGAGTTGCCGACACCCCATTCAACACACGTTTTGCGACAAGCTACCCCCAGTTCGGATTATCCCAACAAATAGAACACAAGGGCGTGGATAGTACGACAAGATACACACACCAACCAACCGCCGTTTATTTCGGCGCTTTGCCGGTCGTGCCGATGGATACATTAGCTCTCCTACGGTTGTTCAGCACCTACCCCGTAGATGACCAGGTGCATGGGCAAGACCGCTGCCTCTGTGTATATCGCGACTTCGCTGTAGCCCTGCAGCCCCCGCCCAACCTGGTGTCCAACGGGCGAACACGAAGCAAGGGTGTTTGGCTTGCAGTAAATAATACTTCACCTCAGGGCCGTGGCCCCAAGATTAGGCTCATGTGGCGTTCAAGGAATATCAGCTCTCCTTCTCGGTGGTCTATGCTTATTTTCTTCGTTCGGAATCGAGCGTGTTGCAGTGATTTCGCTGTTCATCGAATGTCACCCTCGAGTTGAGCGCCGCACAGGTAGACAAATGGCTAGGGTCAAAATCCTCTAGAGGATAGGTGAAACGGCAATCCTCAGAGGATTGCCCAAAAAAGCGGAAGCTCTGATTTGGTAAAAAGGTTATCCCCCCAGAGGAAACCCTCACCCAAAGCCCTGGAGGATCACTGTTCGAAATCCTCTGGAGGATCGTTGGAAGAAATACTCCACGGGGAATACATTACAACTTCCTCCAGAGGATTTAGGAAGGTGATCCTCCAGAGTTTTGGGTGAGGGGTTTCCTCTGGGGAGGATCACGTTTTTACCAAATCAGAGGATCCGCTTTCTTGGGCAATCCTCTGAGGATTGCGGTTTGGATTCCAAAGAAAAACTCCAGAGGAATAGCCAGAGAACTTCCTCGGGAGGGAGTGGGGGACAATATATCCCCCGGAGCATGTGGTGCGTTTCTTCCAGTGGAGACTGCTGGGAAACATGCACCTTCTGCTGTTCATGTCACTTTTGTCGCTCTCTTATAATATTCTCTGAGGGGGGTGTACAACTTACGCCCGTTGCATAGATATATTCGAATTGATCGCTTAGAAGCAACACACACCAGGTTAAGGGCCGTTTTAAACGAACCAATAATGTTTCAAATTTCCGCTCCAAAGATTTGGAACCAAGAGGCGGCACGTTTCGACTGTACAGAAAAACAAAAGCTCAAGCATCGACAAGTTACTACGGCCTTCGACGTTGAAACAGGGCAACTTTCCAAATCTCTTTACCAAATCACGAACATCTTACGACTTAGTACGGAATAGGTGCATCCCCGTGACGAAAACAAGGACGAAACAATTGAGAACCACCGAAGCACACGGCTGCCTATATACGCACGTGCTCAAAGAGAAGCACAGTGCCTTATCAACAAAAAAACAAACCGAAATCTCTAGACCAAAGCACTACACTTCGTTGCGTATCACCTCGCCCAACGGTATGTCGCCAAGTCAAAGACTATCCCCATCAACTTGGAAACAAAAAACACACAAACATGCGTGGGTAACAAGTGTGCGGGGTACATCCCCGCAACGGAAAACTGACGAACGAAGAAAAACGACTGTCTATGAACGTGCCTGAGAGAATCTGCCAATGAAAACGACATCCCGCCCCTACACCAGGGCAAAGTAGTATCTCGTTGGCCGTCGCACCGTCAGCATTCATTCCTCAATAGACAAGTCGAAAGACGTCCCCGTTAACTGCTGTAAGAACCGAACTGCAAATAGGTGCATGGGAACGTACACGGCGTTGCTGAAAACATCACTAGACACGTACGGGCATAGTTCTGAGTCTGAGTCCGAGAAGCTTTGATGAAAGAAAAAACATCATCCTGAGTCAAACAGGCAACATAATAGAATACGAAAGTTCCCCACGGACAAACTACCAACATGTGCCAGAAAATTCCGAAGTCCAAAACCAAAACTGCTATCGTCTTCAACCATGTCCGAACAAAAACAAAACGCGATACGAACTCTCAAATCTTGCCGACTGTCAAGCGACAAGTATACTAGGGCCGTGACGCATCATCGGCGAAGCCTCCAAGACTCGACCCTTGGCAGAATGCTGAATATTGCCAAGCCTCTGCTTTGATAGCAAAACCGTGCCCGAAACGCACCCTCGCAGCATCGCAAATGCACCGGAAAGGCACAATTCTTCACCGATATGCGTTCGCGCGACAGCCCCAAAGTCTCGGTACAACACACGGTCGGCCATAACAGAAACATTTTGCAGGCCACCTCCTATGCATATGCGGGAACAGCGGGTGCAGCAGATATTAAGCTTGAGAACCGGCTACCTCATCACACCAATACAACACAACAGGGGGGGGAGGGGGGATAGTCGTGCATGCCGTAGTCGTTAGACCATTGACCTCACATCCCTACAAAGCCGGGACGGAGCACGCCGGGTTCTCACCGGACCAGGCTCTCCCATCACCACGCGCAAAACACAACAGGGGGGACGAATAAAGTAGCCACAAGTATTCACAAAAAACGAAGCAACCAGCAAGGTTCCCTGTGGATTCCTACACCCCAACCTTCAAATGTCAAAAAGCAACAACACAGCTCCCCACTCAACCACCCCCGAGCCTCTGTTTGACCATCTTCCGAGCCTCCGCTTCATTGGTTGCCCGTGGTCTTGGTTGCCCACTCCAGTCCTCTCCTGCTCCCTTGTATACAACTCTCCTCGCCACCGCTATCGCGTGATAGTCCAATTCTAACAACGACGTCCGACGGGGGGCGGGGCGGGATAGAGAGAGACAGATTGCGCTGTAAGAGATGGTTGATCGCGTGTAGCGAGAAATCACTAAATCTAGGTGCTTCCTCCCAAAGATAGGAGCCGCCAAGACTGACGTGCGTATTGCAGCCGGTTAGTGGGTTGCCCCGATGATACTTTTCAACACACAAGGTATTCCCCCGTGGAAAACAGTTTTTTTTCCCCATCGCACACCGCTGGAGAACTGAGTGCTGCAGAACTCCCTCAATGACAAAAATGCAATCACGTGTCGGTCCCGGTCCTCGCCACTAGGGTATGATACTCGTTGTCATTCAGAGTCACGAGATAATTACATCCTACATACAAGCCATCACAAATCATACATAGCACTATCACAAACCAACGAAACAACATTAACATTCACCTGCCCGTCCCCGTCCTCTCTAAGAGTGTAGCTCTCCTCCACCCTGTTGGCGCTGCCTCGTCTGCTGCTGCCGCTGCTGTGGCCGTCCCCGTTTCTCCTGCCGCAATCCCTCCTTTGCTGCTGCGGCTTCTCCCGTTTTAGAACGAAAATAAACACAGGAAAGCAAATGAGGGAACCTCGACACGTTAGAGAAGAGACAATTGCCTTGTCGAGTAAAAGGAGACCAGAAACACTTAACACATGGTATTTCAGAGTATATCAATTCAACGCCTCCCCTGAAAAAACTACGCTAGGTCAAACCAGCGCGTGTTCCGTGGAATTGGAAACAATCACCTTATGGTAAAAAAAAAAGAAAGGACACGGAACCTCCCCTCCACCCAAAAACACGCGGCGAAGTAGGCCAATCACCAGTAACGCACCATTCGTCCTCCACCCAAGAAAGCAGACAATACCAAACACTCGAAAGCGCTCCACTTCAACAGCTCCCCTGTACAAACAATATTTTGCCAGGCAGATGCGACCACTTCCGGGGAGCAAAAAAGCCAACCAAAGACACCCACCTTTTGTTTAGCCGGTGCGAGATTCGTCATGGGCTATCGTCCGTGTCTGGGTCCACTGTCACCACCGGCGCGGGCGCCGCCGCCCCGCCCGTGCTCGCTCCCAGTTCCATCATGTCAAACGGCGGGTCCCCTTTGTCGCCGACGCCCCTGCCGGTGGTCGCGGACAGGCTCGACCTCCCCGCCCTCGAGGCGGACAAGTACCGGCTGCTGAAGCTGCCGCTGCTGCGGTTTGTCGCGTCCGAGGTTTCCTGATCGCGGCGACGGCGACGGTGACGGTGAACGTGACGGAGTTGTTCTTGGAGTTAGCATTTTATTGCAGGGGGGGGAAGCGCTCGATTGCTGCGAGCCGCAGTAGATGCACCGACCCCGATCGTGGTTGTGCATGTTATTTGCAGGTTGAGACGTTCATTAAGTTGTGTGCAGCTATGAGCAAGCCAAGACAACTTTCTTGCGGAAAAAATCGAAGGACGAACAAAGAAAAAGGGGGGGGGGAGGTTGGAAGATGAACAAGCAGCTTCTTTCACACGCCACTTCAGGTGGCGCCCGAAGGAAGTGCAGGAGCAGCACTCTTAGCACCCTTGTATTTATGACGCAAAATGTATCCGCCGTTGATCCATTAGGCGCGAGCTTGAGGGTTCGGCATCCAACTACACAATCCAACAACTGACTTTATCTATCCCCTAAACAACAAGTCGCACGACTACAAAGATATCCTGTTTGCTTCCTGCGCCGGCTTCGCTACTGCTGCTGCTTAAATAGCTACTGTTGCTGCTGCCTCGACCATGTAAATATTGATGTTACGGTAGTAGTCTACGTGCGTGGAGCAGGTTGTGAAAAAACTGCTTTTGTACACGTACTACTGCTGTCGGTGGCGGCTGTGGGCGTGACGCACAACAAATATCCCTCGCCGGCATGAATATATGCTCGCCAGCGGAAAAAGCAACCAGAAGCAAGCCAGTAAGTCGTCTTGTGGAGGCGCAAGCTTCTTCAGCACAAGCTGCCGGACGAGCTTCAACGCTATTACGCTTTCTTGCCCAAAGATATGCATAGAGCATCGAGAGAGACAGCAGTTCCGAAGCAAACGCCTATTTTTATTTTTTATTAATAGCCCGCGTAGATAACACAACGCGGTGTTTCAGTGTCGGAGCCTCGCCGTCGGTAGCGGGACACATTTCTTTTGTACTAGAATTGAAGCTGATACTTCGGTTAAAGTCGGTAGCGGGACACATTTGAAAAGGGGCACAAGAGGGGCACACATCACCTGCGATCTTGGCAACACACAGCAGACACAGCACACCCGGCACCCAGCACATAGCACACAGAGAAGGAGGGGTGTGTGGGACATGGAAGCAACACGCCCTCGCTGCTGCTGCTGCTGCTGCTGTAGCGATCTATGTAGCTGCCAGGAAAGAAGCGGCTTGATGATGCATGATGGTCAGACGCAAACAAGCAATGTGCGGTTGGCGCACTGACGCAGTGGCACCATTTTACACTCCACTCTAGCAACTGCTGCTGTTCTTTTGTGTATGGTGGTCTGGTGTGGTGCAGAATGACTGGGTGAGACCGAGATCAGGCAGGTCAGACAGAGATGTGGGATCTGATGCTCGATATTTGCCTTTGAGAATATTAATGTGTACAGCAGAAGCAGCAGCAGCAGAGAAACAGGCGGGATCTTTCACTGCACACATCATCACAGGCGCGGATTTGAAGGCGGCACCACTTCTCTCGACATGTTGGTTGCTCGAATCACCGCTGTGGTGCTGCTTGCTGCACTTGGCTGCCGCTGGCCTCCTGTTGAACCGATGGCGTGCTTGTTGTTTAGTGTTGAAACGCTACATACAGCAGTGTACGTGCAGTACAGATAGACACATGACGATGGTTTTTTTGACAAGTGCTGCTTGTGCGCTGCAAAACAGCACCGAGAGTGGAAAAAAGGGGACAATCGATCAGAGCGCAGACATATCTAGGTAATCTCCTGCTCACTCTACATCATCTGCAGCAACTCGCGAGAAAGGCCAACTGCTGTATCTACGAAGACTTCCTTTTTTTTTTCTTTTTTTTCCAGGCGCCGCCAGAAAAAATCGCTACACAAACAAGGTAGCCCAGGTTTGCCCAGGTGGACCTACCCATGGCACCGCACCTGATGGTCTGGCTAGCATGAATTCAGGACTGCGCTGGTCTGCAAGCTTTGGCCAGATGAATAAATAGTGCAGGCGCATAGTGCATGTGACAAGCTGTGATGTTGAGCACGTGGGCCCCTCCTCGTCGTACGATCACTCGACAAGCTCGGTTGTCTCAAAACAGGAGCAAGCCACACACCCTCCCCCGCGGAGAATGAAGCAAGCCCCAAGCAATGACACCCACGGATCACCAAAACACGCCTCGCACAAGGCCTTCTCGGCCCATTTCATCCCTCTATTATACTGCCATTCACATTCCGGCACTTACCTCGAACAAGCCGCGCGATCGTCAGGAGGAGATGGTCCTCTCTCTGTCTCGTCCAGGCCATGGCTTTTTCCAGGTCCCTTGTTGTCAGAGCCTTGCTCGGGAAAACCAAGCAGGATGGCACGCATTACTCGGATCATGATGCTGTGGTGTGTGGACGCCGATGTACAGTGGCAGCGGTCTGCGGAGGCTGGTGCTCATCGCTCATAGTGCATATGTGCGTGCCGGGGTGCGTGTTTGAGCCAACGGCAGAAGCAGGCAGGAAGCCAAAAAAAACAACGGCCAAAGGGGGCTCGTGTCTGAATCGGGACACCCCGTGTTGGAGCCCCGACTCCCCCGACCGCCTTTTGGCCATTTGCTGTGCCCATGCACGGCGCCTTCCTCCGCGCACACCTGCTGCCTGCGCTTCCTCTTTGTGTACAGCGGGCACGGGCGAGGAGCCATCCTCGGGCTGGGTCTCGCAGCAGCACCGCAGCATGTGCGCTGGAAAGTTTACGCGCTGATTGGTGCAGCCCGTGGCCTCTGTCGTGGCGGATTTTTTTTGTTTTGTGCTCTCTGTGCTGCTGTCATGGAGCCAGCCACAGCCATGCTGCCAAAAGTGCTGGTTGTGATATTTTTCAGCTGATATTTTTCTTCCCCAGAGCAACAGACATCATGCCCAAACAGAGGACATTTAGAAACCAACACCCTCCGGAGGAACAACCCGCCGGAAGAACCCTCCCGAAGATTGTTACGGCGGTACCCCGCGAGCATTGCAGGTGCTTTCATCCACCTAATACATACCTTGTCCAGCAGTAACCTCTTGAGTAACTTATAGACCAGCGCCACCTTCCGGAGGAATGCATGTCAGATACATCTGGAGGAATACTTTAGGGCTTTTTCCCCAGGAGGAAATTTACACTACTGTTACGCCTCGACGAAGCAAGGATGGCTTCCTCCGAGGGGAAATCGTAATCCAGTCAACTCCAGCGGGTTCAAATTTCAAGTTCCCCCTGGAGGATTGTTAAGTGTTGCCCTCCGAGGAACTGTTCGACATTTTTCCTCTAGGGCAACCTGTTCTTTACGTGATGCTCTGGAGGATGCCGAATCTGCTCCCTCTGAGGAAATCGTGGTTTGAGATCCTCGGAGGACACCAATTGCTTACCCTCCGAGGAATACGTCAGATATGTAACCCCCAGAGTAACGTTTCTCAGGCAATGCTCTGGAGGATGCTGTATATCGTACCCTCGGGAGGATTTTTCGTTTGATATCCTCGGAAGAGGCCGATTGTCTCCCCTCCGAGCTTTGTTGAGGTTTTTCCCTCGGAGCATATCGTGCACAAATCCTCTAGAGGGTAAAATATCCTCCAGAGGATTTCGAACCCTCTAGAGGATTATTTTTCCTCAGAGGAATATGGGCGGGTAGCCATTTGTCTACCTGTGCGGAAGCCAGAGAAAACTATGTGCGAGAACTAAGATACACAGAAAAGGAGTGTGTACACAGAGGTCGGTTGAATAATTTCATCGATCCGACTGGCCACCCGACAACTCGTTTTGAGAGGGCCAATGCCGGAAACCATGTCCGAAACAATGATTGGGATACGTCCCCGCAGGGTACGAAATCATCTTGCCTTCCTCGCGAAAGAGTTGTATCCGACGGGGGGGCCAATGCGGTCGTCGAGGCGAGTTTCCTTGGTGAAGTACTCCATGCCGGCCGCGACGACGCAGATCAACATGCACCCGTAGATCCTGCCATCTCCTGCCGCCCGCAAAAGCATATTGACGGTCGCATATGGCGGTGTTTCACCAAACAACACTGACACGGGGTCTCGATGCTTCGTAGAGTGTGACACAGACTCATCTGTCCTGCAAGTCTGCGTGAAAGTAGTCCAAAATTGATGATCTTGCAGATATAACGTAGATATGTAGCTGTTGAATGCGACAGCGTTTTGCTCTTTCCTTCGCAACCTCCTAAACACAACATTATTGTAATAAGGACTGAAGTCTGCCCCGAGGTGTCACTCAGTTGGAACCAGAGAAAGTTAAGGGGAAGGTCATCACGCTAGACAATCGAGTGGTATAGAGACGGAGTTCTTTGACGGACTGATGGCCAACACTTGGTCAAACTCAACGGGAGTTTGGAAAATAATATCACCAAATGCCTCTCGTCTAAAACGAAACAATGCATACCGGAGGGTCAAAATATAGTGGGCGCGCCCCACAAAGTAAAAAAAGGGAAGCAAATCTGCACGTCTGCACAACGAGTGAGCGCCGACCTGTGGGTCAGTAACACACCTCTTTGCGATACTCTTGTTTATATGTTTCGTCTTCTTTACCTTTTCCGCCGTCTCGGAGAACATCCTGGCTTTGCCGGGCATGCCCGTGAAGTAGGCGCCCTTCCCATACGTATGCTAATTGTTTCGCTTGCGAGGATCGGCAGGCGATTAGCCTACGTTGTCGCTGATCTTGATGCCTTCCTTCAGGATGCCGCACAAGTTGCATGCACCACCGCCCCGGTGGAGGCAAATATCTCCTTGCAGCGGGGTTCGCATGGTGATTGTGGCGTGTGCGTTTATGACAGGTGAATATTATCCGTAACGTGTACCTTACAGATCGAAAACGAGCAGACGTTCTGCCCATTCTGTAAAAATGCTTGGCTTTCGATACAACGGGGCCAACATTGAATCACTCGTATCATAGATAGACGCTTCGGCGAATACCATGCGAAGCATCAAGGAACTTCCTGGTAACTCAATTTTCCACTTACCATTAGGTCGTTCACCATGGCGAAAGCACACTGGCTTCAGCAGGATGTGCGATGATACAGGTTGAGGACCTTCTTAACGATCTTTGAATAGGCCTCGAACCTTTCGCGAACTCGACGCGGCGCCTGAAGAACTGAGGCGTCAATCCGTACAATTGGGGCGGGCACGATTGATTCTCACGAGTCCGAGGTTGTCCGCCTTTCGGTCTACACAAGTGTACCATGATCGTACCAATGATCCTTTTGGGGAGTCACCAGCATCTGAGACTCCTTCCGGTTGAAGACGCACGTACCTCAATCTCGTAGCAGCCCTTGACGGTGACTGGGCCCATTTGCTTTTTGGTGTGAAATGCCACGAAGATGAAATCGGCGATGGGCTTGAAGTGCGCCGCAACATGAAGCCTGAACCCGGGGTTGATGTATCCACGTCCACCCGTCGTTTCCACTACTGTGAGGAGGTCATGCCGTGTGCCCTGAATATGATGGGCACCGCCAGAAGGTGTTTTGGAGCCCCGCGAACACGGCAGAAGTCAGACAGCGCGCAGATTCTCTGGGGGGCAATGAGATTTGCAATCCTGCGGTGGAACGCGACAATTGCACACAATTAGACATGGGTATCTGCTCATGCGTACTGATGGTGCCCGCACTTGAGAACGTCAAATTTGGCGTGAGGCTCGACGCTTATTGGCTGCCTCAACCCCAGTACGTGTTCTTATGGCCATGTTCTTATTCCGATCAGACATTTGGTCGCTGAAAACGAGGTTCTTGTTCTTATTTCACCGTCGAGTGCTCCAGAGGCGCACCAGGACGCCCTTTGGTGACTCGCAGCTATGTACATACATCGATAGGACGTGGAAATTGGCATGTAACTTCATGCGGAAAAATAAGTTGCATCATCCCCACACAGCACGTCCATACTTCGCCGTACCATGCCCATACTGTCCATTCACCAGGCACCAAGATTACTGGCCGTCGACTTGGCCGCATGTATGTACAACAGACTTCGACCGGATCACGCACCGCAGCAGCAAAGCTCGCGGTTGAGTACAAATATGAAAACAAACTCCGAAGGCTTCGACCTTCTTGGTCGATAAGGGTCACGTTCGGCCTGCGTCCCCTTCCCGCTCTACCAACGCCCAACGTGGCTGTAGCTCCGCCCCCATCCATCTGCTCGACCGTGCTCCTCTCAAGCAAGATCCACGAGCCCACCACCGCATCCGGATCTCCTCTGTACATTTCCGACGGCAGCTACATGCTGCGCGTACTTTGGTCTAGGTCGAGATGCACACGGTAGTCGTAAAGGTGGCGAGTGTGCTCCTGAGACTGTCGAGTGATCACTTCCCCAAACCACCCCATGCCCAGCCTAACGAGTACTTCACGCTGCAGTATCGAGTGTCAAGAGCTGCCGGTGTAGATGCTTGAATGCGATACCCATCCGGAATCGCTATGGCGTGAATCTCGTCGTCCGATTCCATGCTGTCGTCGTCGTCCACAAGACTCAGCTCGTACATCTGGCCACTGGCCGTCTCTGCAACGACGGGCACAAACGACGATGTCGCAGAATCTGATATGTAATCTACGCAAACATATGTTTAACGGCAACGGCAAGGGCAAAAGCAACAGCAACAGGAAACACAAGCAGGCGAGTGAAATACCCTGGTGGGCAATCAACTTACCACGAGTGTCTTCCTCGCTAGAATCGCTTTCCGGTTGCAGACGACGCGGCAGCATGGTCTGGGCACAGTGTAGGCGCTGTTGATGATGTCCGAGATGTCTCTATCAACTGCGTGGTCCACTCTTTCGAGAACACGCCGCTGCTCCTCAGGTCCCACGCCAAATCGAAGGCCTCCCAGTCTTCGCTCGAGAGGAAGTTGCCCTCCCTCATATGTTTCTTGATCACCTCGTACTGTCGTTCAAGGATCACGCCCTTTGCTTTGCGTGCTGCGAGCTTCTGGAGCTCCCTCTACATCGCCAAGGGCAGCGACATGATCGCCCTTCGTGCAGACAGAGGGCTTGTTGCATGGCACGCACCTGAGGAAACCCGAGGGCCGCAGAAGCGAAGGGGGCACAGCGATATCCCACACACACACCCTCCTGGTTCGCTAATTTTTCGGTACCCACCCTATGTTGTGGAAAAAAATACTGGGACGGGGGAGGGAGGAGGTGACGCTACCCGCCGAAATTCTTATCTTCCAGCGAAGATCTGTAATGGACCCCGTTCTTATCTTGACAACGAGTTTGGACACCTCGATACGGGTTCCTGTTCTCATGTCACGTCAGAACTGAGCACTTGTTCTTATGGCCGAGTCCTTAAGTTATGGATTTTTCTAGCCCCATGTTCTTAACAGGTGTGTTCTTAAGTGCGGGCGCCATGTGTAGTGTGACTCCAGATGATGACTGCCTAGAGGTCGACAGGAGGAGTCAACTTGTCCCTACAATCTCAGAACCTTTCGTAAGATACTCTGGAGCGTATGAGGACAACACCTTGCTGTGTAGGGCCTCCATTTGCTGTGACCGTAACGAGTGAGACGTATACGCTGGTGCGATCTCCAAGGGGCAAAGTGACAGCAAAGGTGGGTCTGAAACCCTAGAAACTCCCTGCTGAGTAGGTACACATTTTTTCGATGTACTCGAGGAAACGAATCGCGCCTTGGAGGAACATTTTCTGGTGTCCATGTTTTTCTCTATTTTTTCCTTCAATGGTGTACCCCCCATTTGCAGTTGGCTTGTGACCACGGAAGGCGTCTGCGTCAGTTGGACCAGTACGGACATTAGAAGATACTGAGCGGAGACCGGAACGGTTTTTGACGTGAAGACAACAATAACATCAACAACAACAACTCGCGCGTACTCTATACACCGGCGGTCAGTGCAGCCCTTCCACAACCATAACCATTGCATTAGAATCTGGCTGGATCTCGCTGATGACCGGCATGAGCAACATCAGTGTGGACCAATCAGTGTAGGAACACCAAGCACACTCGACGAGAACGAACGTCAGTTCCCAGCCCACTCGTATACATACCGCGTGCATACATGAACATGCCGCGCAATCCAACGTACGAGCGACAAGATGAAGGATGAGAACGCACTCAGACAGAAACCTACAAGCAGGTCTTGCAACTCGGCCGCTTTCCAACCAAGGCACGTCCGTTCTTGGCAAGCTTGGGCCACCTGTTCGTGCTCCGAGCAGAACAACTGTGGCACCCCCCGGCGCAAACAACCCCGTAACCGACATTTCCTCCTGGCTTGCCTGGGCCAGTGCGGAAGTTGTTGAATGGCAGTACACTCCGTTCAGTAGCAGAACAAGCTCAGAAAAGTCTACAGCAGTAGGATTCGACGCACGACACGCACATTGCAGATGCTAGGGTATTGCCCACGGATTCGATACTGCGCAGACCAGCGCAGTTCTAACGTGAGGTCCCAGTAGCAATGTTCTAGGCGAGATTCGTTGTAGTTGGCCCATTCTCCTACACTACTGACACTATTGCTGACTCGCCCATGGGTCACCCATGGGCCGCCCATGGGCTCTTCATGGACTCATCATGGACCGCCCACGTGGGCACTTCAACCTAGATCTTCGCCACCGGTATATCAACGTAGAGCTCAGCCACCTTCACATCGACCTAGAACATAGCCACCAGCACCAACAAAGTACGTCTCGTGTGGGCTTGGGGTTAGGATTTGGGATAACAATAGGGTTATTAGCCGTTGTAGCACCCGTTCCAAAGCAGATAATCCATTGTCTGGGAGTACACTGGTCGGTTGAAGGGTTCTCATTGGCCGCCCATGGGCTTCCCATGGGTTACCCATGGGTTGCCTATGGGCTGCCCACGGGCTACCCATGGGCGGCCCATATGGGCTGCCCATCCGTCACCCATGGGTGACCCATGGGCTGTCCATAGGCCTAAAGGGGTGCCCATGGGGCGGCCCATGAGTGACCCATGGGTGACCCATGGGAGTCCCATGGGTGACCCATGGAGTCACCCATGGGAGTCCCATGGCCTTTTTGGAAAATTGTAGAAAGTGTGGGACACCCGTTGGCCCAACCCTCAATGAGCTGCGCCCTGCAGGTGGTCTAGAATCTATCAGTCCGATACAGGAGTTCCTCGTCAAGGTACGAACCAGGAAGTGGCCAACGGAGAGTGGGAATCAACAAGCAACACGTGTAGCACATAACTAAATTGTGGGTTGGTCAGACCTTATTGTGTATGAACGATGTGGTCGATCAAGGCACAAACTGCAGGGTTCTGCAGTAGCTGTTTGCGGCGCCTGGGTGTAAATAGAGCCACAATCTATGCTATGTCGTGCCTTCAGATGCATGAATGAACGCTACGGTTGCTACGATTACATCAATGATAGTGGAAGACTGGAGCCGCGCCTCGCACGTAGCCGCACTCGACTTTTGTTCAAGAAGGTGCCATTCTGAGGCAGGCACCCACAACTCTTGTGTCAGAATGAAGCACCTCGAAAAGATCAACTTCAACTTCAACAGCAACGGCTACGGTGCCACATGGTATGAACGGATATGAACGGATTCCAAGATGAACATCAGCCATATCGTAGACTCTTGGAACGCAACAACCAGCGTTCGTGTGCATCTTACCCTGAGAGAACAAAATGGTTCCACCCCCGGCTAGTTCATGGCGTTCGGCGGTATTCCACAACGAAAACAAGTGCTTGTTTCGTTGGTTGCGACAATCTGGGGAGTTGCACGTGACGAAGTCATTCTCGGCTGTTGTTCCCAGTTTTGCTTGAAACGTTATCGACATACCCTCAAGTTGAAGCCGTAGACTAGGCTAAACATACACTGGTGCTACATCGTGTAGTCTCGATGGTTCCGATTATAGGCCTTTTATTGGGTCGGCGATGACCGCGACCCTCCCTACCCGGACGAAAAAGTTCGATTAAACTATCACGAGCCTCGGCGCATCCATGCCTAGTCTGAACAACAACAATGCACATACTGCTGTATTCGATGATGCAATGTCAATTGCAAGCACACGTTCACATGATGCGAATCCAGCCTAGAGGTGAAGGGCGAAGCCGCGCACATCGAATGTCGCCCTTCGCCTTGATCGCGCTCTTTGACCCAACACCTATTTCGGTCAAGGTACCAATGAATGAAGCGTATTGCTGTTTGGGAAACAGCCGGAGCGTTTTACGGAGAAAATATTAGTCCGAATTTCACCGTGAGCGTTGAGCCATTCCGATCGCCGCGGGGTAATTCGCTCGCAGCCCCCCTCCCACACGCTTCGCGTCGGTTTTCAGGAGGCCAACGCAACTCGGAGGTTCTTTCGGGCTCACGAAGGCGCTGTACTGCAGGTTCAAGGGAAGAGCGGCTCTCTTTGTATTTCTAAGCTCAAGTTGAGAAACTAGCTCACGGCGCCGTCAACTCGTACAGACAGAACATGCAAGGAGGCGTTTCGCTCGAACGAAATCTGATCGTCCGCGGTTTGCCTTGATGACGTCTGAAAGGTAAACTACGCGGGGTGCAGCAAGCCCGTGTTGGGCGTCTGTTGGGGCAGTGGGTAGTCGGCCGTGTTAGGCCGAGAGAGAGAGGTAGAGATTGAGATTGCGTTGGCGTTGGAGAAAGCGTTGGAGAAGGAAACTTGATTGGAGAGAGACGGCGGTAGCGGTGGAGAGAGCGAAAGCAGTGCGCTAGATGCGCGAGCCTTCAACACCGCAACCAAGGCCAAAAGGGTCCCCGTATCTGCATCGGTGGTACCCATCAACATACGAAATTCTCAACACGTATCCCCGAGGATCCTCACGTCTAGAGACTGCTGCGAGTATATCTTACATCCCCCCTGCTCGCAACAGTATCTTCACTGCAAACTACGAAACAATATCGGATATCTCAACCAAAAGACGTCTTTTCCTGAATATATGCGATCAAGATTACTTCCAAAATATATGACACGAAAACCAAGTCCAAGAAACATGAATACTGCTGCATCGCGCGTGAAAATAACTTAGCGCGGAAAGCAAAACAATCAAATCGAAAGCCAAACCAAACTCATCAGAAAAATAATAAAAACTCATGCCAAATTCATCACAAAATCACGGTGAGACTCGAACGCATCCTTGGGCAAACTTTTCGTAAGAAAGTCTGCACGCTGGTACGGAGACGGCACGTGAATCACCGAAATCTCCTTCCTCTCTACCAGTTCCCTGAGAAAATGGTGCCTTACATCTATGTGCTTCGAGTTCGAGTTTGAGATGGGGTTCTGCGCTAGTTGAATCGCCCCCTGGTTGTCCTCGAAGACGGGGATGCACGGCATGCCGACCTGCGGCAACATGAAACGCCAAATCTGCCTCAAAAACAAAATCTCCTTCACTACGTCGCCTAGCGCGACGTACTCTGCTTCTGTCGTCGAAAGCGTGACGCATTTTTGCGTTCTGGAAAACCAAGACACAGCGCCTCCTCCACACGTCACGATCCCCCCTGATACCGACCTACGGTCTGCTGCCTTGCTTGCAAAGTCCGCATCAGCGTATCCCTGCAAGCTGAATCCCTCTACCGTACCTCTCTGAAACGAAATACCAAAGTGACTCGTCCTCCTCGCATAGCCTAAAATATCCATCGCTGCATTCCAGTGTACCAGCTTCGGAGATGCGCAATACCTAGCTACTGCCCTTACTGCATTCGCAATGTCTGGTCTAGTCTGAGTCGCCAGCCACATCAACGATCCTACCAGCTCACGAAACGGAAACTCTGTCGCCACCTCATCCGCATCAAAATCAGAAAGCTTCACACCCGAAGACATCGGAACGCTCCTACCTCCCACTACTCCATATTCTGCTGCTAGCTCGTCCGTGAAAGTCTGCTGAGAAATCGTCAACCTACCGGTCTCCTTATTCCTCTCGTAAAAGCACCCAGAATACCATCTCAACTCTCCCAGGTTCTTCACTGGCACGGACTTGTTAAGGTCAGCGCCAAACTTATCACATCTCTCCCTCTCTCCAACAGCAAAGATGTCATCTACATGTACAACCAAAATCAAAACAACACATCCATCCTCAATCAAACGAAACACACAAGCATCGGCCATGCACTGCTCAAATCCTAACGCCACCAAACACCTCTTCAGCATTGCATGCCACTGCCTAGATGCCTGTCTTAAGCCATACAGACTCTTGCCTAGTTTTACAATCATTCCTGATAGAGCTCCACATCCCTGCGGCAAACGCATGTACACGTCTTCCTCCAACTCCGAACGCACAAAAGCTTGCTCAACATCGAAATGACACAAGTCGAGGTTCAACTCGCACGCCAAAGCAGCCAACATCCTAACACATGAAACAGAAACGGTAGGCGCGTACAACTCTCCAAAGTCAATGTACTCTCTCTGCATATCACCTCTCGCTACAAGTCTCGACTTAACCTTAGTGGGCCATCCAAACTCATCTGCCTTCCAATCGAATACCCACTTAGCGTTAATTGCGTTCTCCACTAGTTGCTACTTCGCCGGAGTAAAAGTCCCCGCTTCCAACAAGCCATAAAACTCCCTTTGCATAGAGTCGCTCCAAAGGTGCCGGTGCTCCGACGCCATGGCCTCTTTGTAGCTCTTGGGGACACGAAGGTCGCTGGCCTGGCAATGCGGAAGGTCAGGGCGTTGCTCCGGCGGGCGCTGGTCTCGCAGCGTGGCGTCGATGTCTTCCCGGTTGGCGAGGAGCGTGGCAAATGCGAGTGGAAAGCCCGCTCCTGCAGCCCCCGGGTCCACTGCTGCGAGTGCTCCCGCCTGCTCTCCGGCCCCCGCTCCCCCCGGCTCTCCGGCCTCCGCCCCCCCCAGCTCCCTGCGCTCCTTATCCACCGCGCTCCGAGCCTCCAGCATCGACACCAGAGTGTTCCTGTCTAGCATCGAGATGAGTCCTGTGCTGTGCCTCGTGCCCGATCTCGTACGGCTTGGCAGCCGCGGGTCTGTCATACCCTCGGCCTTTGTACCCGGGCGAAGCTGCCGCATGGCGTGAGCCGTAAGCGGGGGCATCGCGGGGTCCGGCGGCGGCGGCGGCTGGTATGGATCGGGGGTCGCCGACGGTGACGGCGGAGAGGCAGAGGACGGATTGCCAGGAGCGGGGGTCGCCGACGGTGACGGCGAAGTGGCAGAGGGCGGCTGTGAAGTCGTGGGAGCGGGCGGCGGCGTGGTCGCTGGCGGCGGCGTTGCGGCAGGAGTCGAAGAGGCAGCGGGAGCGGGAGCGGGCGACGGCGTGGGCGCTGGCGGTGGCGGTGTGGCGGTCGAAGGCGTCGGTGCTGGGCCAAAGTTGATCGAGACGACCGGCGGCGTGAACGGGGGGGGTGTCGGCGCAGCGGTGATACCAGCGGAACCCCCCTCGCCGGCTGGCGCCGACGTCACCCACGACACGTTGTTGGTGTAGACGACGCGGCCGGTGGACGCCTTGAGGACCTTGACGGTGCCGCTCGGGTGGTTGTCGCCGCCGTTCAGGTAGTAACAGAGCGTGGCCTGGTCGTCGAGCTTGGTGCGGCGGTCCTCGCGCATGAAGCCGGGCTGGAAGAACGGCAGCACGCGGAACGGCCCCTGCTCGCCGGTGAACATCTCGTGCGGCGAGCGCCGCCCGGGGTTGGCCTTGGTCGCCGACTGGTTGAGAGCGTCGGCGGCCCACTTCGCCGATTCCATCCAAAGACGGTCACCACGCTCGTCGAGGCCGGGGATGGAGGCGAAGTCGACGTGGAACACACGGCCAGCGCTGCGGCGGGCGGCCATGCCGGCCTTCATGATCCGCCAGATGGCGCTCTCGACGACGCCGTTGTACTGCGGGACGCCGGGCGGGGTGAACTCGACGCCGATGCCGTTGTCGTCGCAGAAGCGCCGGAAATCGCCGCGGGTCCACTCTGTGCCGTTGTCGACGCGGAAACATTCGATTCGTCCGAGGTCGTACCGCCCCACGTCCGCCAGCAGCCTTTTCGTTGCCGCCAGCGCGTCGGACTTCCGCCGGAGACCGTAGACCTTGTTCCACCGCGAGGCGCTGTCCACGGCGACGAACAGGTAGAGGTTGCCGCCCAGGGAAGGCACCAGCGGTCCACACAGGTCCAGGTGAACACGCCCGAGAGGCTTGGACGCCCTCGCTCCCGGCCCCCGCGGCACCGACGCTCGCCTGCCCTTCGCCTTCATGCAGTCCGTGCACGGTTCCAGCTTGCCGGTGAGCACGATGCCTCTCTGCTGGGCAGTTTCTCTCAAAAGAGGCTCGCAAGCGTGGGCAAGGGAGCGGTGGAAGCGGTTGATGTCAACGGACTTTTCGGTCGATCCAAGAGTGAACGGGGACGCACCAGGGCCAAGCGCGGCCGCACCCAAGTCAAAATCAGAACCTCCGTCAATGCTATCCAAAACACCAGCCACATTCGCAGCGTCACTCTCTGGGATAAATACGGGGAAAAAATCTTGATGTGGGGTGTCATCATAGCCATCCATGAGCTGCTCGTCGGTGAGCACACTCGTATCTCCAAGATCCATACCCGGGAAAGTACCCACACACTCAAAACCGGAAGCCGAAGAAGGTACTACGTCGGCATAGCCGGCGGGCGGGACGCTCTCACTCGCAGGTACTACACTGGTTGGACCAGTGGGCGGGACGCTCTCACTCGAAGGTACTACGGTAGCAGAGCCTGCGGAAGGAACACGCAATACGGACACCAATGATTCCGCGGAGCCCCCTTTTTGGGAAGAGGAACGCGTGGAGCCAACGGCGGGGGTGGTAACGGGGGATCTCACGAAGGCAGGCAAGGCAGCAGAGTCTACCACAATCGCAGACGGGTCGTAAGGCATGCGCATTGCATAGGCGGCAGAAGCTTTCTCCTCTCTAGCAAACAGCAGTCCGTTACGCAGGGTCACACCACGCTCGTCATGGATTATTCGTTGCCGAAGGGAAACAGCATGCGTCGAAAACAAGTTGAAACTCAGACTCTCGACCACAGACACGTCAGTCAGCTTCACATACATCGTCGTTGGCACACCGTTTTCACCTTCCTGGAAAAAGCTGAGGTTGATGCTACCGATTGCTTTCACCTTCAGCAGACGACCATCTCCTACAATGACATACTGCCTATTCGAGGGTATCTCCTGCAAGTCGTACATGTGCAAGTCACTGTTGGTGAAACTGTTGCTGGCTCCTGAGTCAGCTACCCATCTCTCGCTACCAGGCGGCCCCTCACTAGATTTCACACTCAGCAAAGACGAAGCACTAGAAGCAGACTCTACTCCTATCGTCACTCCTATCCTACTGAAAAAATCGTCAGGGTGAGACTTGCCTAGGGGCACCGATTGTGCCGTGCAGAGGTGGAGGTAGCCCGAAGATGGAGGCGCGCCAGGAGAAGGAGTAGAGGACGAGGAGGAAGCGGTGCTGCTGCTGCTCGCGGGGGGGGGCTGACGTTGCTGCTCGGATGACGAATCTTCGCCGGCGGGAGGGTAGTAGACGTAGTGGATGCCGCCGTCAGATGAACGGCTGTCTTCGTACCCTGAGGGGTAGCTGTAGCTGTCTCCACCGCCGGCGTAGTGGGCGTACCCGGCGTCGTGGTAGCCGCCGTCGTAGTAGTAGCCGTCGTCGTAGTCGCCATAGTCTTCATAGTAGCCACCATCATCGTGGGCGTAGTACACAACGTACGCCTGCTCTCTTCCGTGGCCAGAACGCGCGTGCCCCGGGCCTCTCCCTGCCCGCTCTCTCTCGGCACGCCCGTCGCTGCTGTGGCGTCCCGAGGGCCCTCGACCCCCCGGGTGCCGCCCCAGACGACCACCAGGTCCACGTCCACGAAGAGGTCGCGGGGGGGGTGAGGCTTGGCTCCAGCCACCGCCACCATGACCGGTGTGGTGCTGCTGCCCTTCAACTCTCACCCAACGCCCGCCACCCCGGCCGGCTCCCGACGGCGGTCTTCCTCCTCGCTGGCTCCAGCCGCCGCCACGGCCTCCGCCGCCACCTCCGTGGCGATCCTCGGCGGCTGCTCTCGTGCGAGTCCGCCGCAGATGCTGCTGGTAACGGCATTGCCCGTTCGTGTGTAGTTCGGACTGGTGGTAGCGGCAAAAACCGGTGGGATCTTCGACGAACACGTCACGGTTTCTCTCGCCATCACGGATTTCACGGTCTTGACCGTCGACTACTCCTTGTCCCCCGGATGCCCCCCCATTGCCCCCGCCGCTCCGGCTCGCACCGGACGCGACGAGGGCGAGCTCCGCCTCTCGCCTCTGCTCCTTGCTCCTCTCGCGCTCCATCTCCATGTGGGCGTCCCTCACCACAGTCTCAAGGGCATGCAAAGTCACGACATCGCTTGCTAGCAATATTCCTTTTTGCACGGCATACGATGGGGGAAGGCCGCGCACAACGTCCTTGTAAGCATGTGTTGTGTCTTTGATAGTTCCTACTGAGGCAAGACGTAATCGAAGAGCTTCCGACCTTGCTATGTAATCCTGTGGGTTCTCCGACTCACGCATTTCTAACGCCAACCACTCTTGCTCAAGCCTAGTCTTCTCAGACTCCTTCTTCTCTTGGTAGAAATTCGTGACGATCTTCCACCCCTGCTGGGGACTCTCACATGCCATGATCAAGTTCTGGATCGGAGGGTATAGAATCTTGCTGATGATAATATTCCACAACTTCAACGACTTGTCCACCACATCAGTCCCGAAGATGCCCCTTAGCTCTGCTAGATCCACACCCCTCTTGCCAACCTTGACATCAGTGATCCCTAATACATCATATACACCCTCTTCCTGAAAATACGACACCATCTTACTGCGAAAAACATCAAACATAATATACAAATCCTGCTCTTTCTTCACACTTCCAAGCCAAGGGTCTATGTCAGAGCCGGGGTTGACACGAAACGTGCCTGTGTGGGCAAAGCCCTGATGTCCAGACATGGCCTCGGCTGTCGCCTTGACCGCTTGCGCCACGATGTTGGCGACGTTGGTGGGATTGTTGAATGATTGGGATCCCTGGCTGGAGGGTGAAGGCTGGTTGCCGGTGGGCGGTATGTCGGCTGGTGTGGGACGTAGCGACTGCTCGCCGATGGTAGGTGACTGCTGTTCTGCTGGCAGTGGGGCGATTTCTGCTCTCTCCTTCGCAAGTTGGGCGTCCACCCTTCGTTGAACTTCTTGTTGCAGCTCTTCTTTGCTGAGGGTGGAGAGGTCGATTTCGGAATCCTCCGAGGTAGGCATGATGTTTTTGTTGTGGGAGTCTACCGATTGCGCGTGAATGCACAACCCCCCGGTGTACTACGACCGCGCGCAGAATCTGAATCTGATTCGCACTAGTGTGAAAGGTAAACTACGCGGGGTGCAGCAAGCCCGTGTTGGGCGTCTGTTGGGGCAGTGGGTAGTCGGCCGTGTTAGGCCGAGAGAGAGAGGTAGAGATTGAGATTGCGTTGGCGTTGGAGAAAGCGTTGGAGAAGGAAACTTGATTGGAGAGAGACGGCGGTAGCGGTGGAGAGAGCGAAAGCAGTGCGCTAGATGCGCGAGCCTTCAACACCGCAACCAAGGCCAAAAGGGTCCCCGTATCTGCATCGGTGGTACCCATCAACATACGAAATTCTCAACACGTATCCCCGAGGATCCTCACGTCTAGAGACTGCTGCGAGTATATCTTACAACGTCGACTAGGGCAGATGAGGACTCTAACAGCAGCTGGGCTGTTGGGGGGTGCTCATACGTGTTAGAGTACCTCTAACCAGGGGATACCACTTGCCACAAGAATCTCTGGGGGTGATCAATATTTGAAGGGCACATTGTCGTTTGGTTTCGAGTAACATGATCATGAAGCTTTCCAGCTTCGGTGGGGTGTGCAATGAACATGAGAGCTACACTGACGAGGCAGTGAGCGAACGAAAGAATGATTGTACACAACAAGAAGATACATTGGTGAGCGAGACCCTCGTCCTTGAGATGCTGGCGAGCTCCTCAGGCTGCTGGGGCGCTGCTGTGTACGTGCACGATTGCGGCGCCGTGGACAACGACACCAGCGGTCCGTAGCAATTCGTATTTTGAAGAGATTGAGCGTAGGTTGCACAAGAAATCACCCCCCCGTGCGATGACATTTTGTGGGATCCCAAAGTTACCAATCGGGTGTTCTTGTTGCGTATGGGGTGTGATATCGCCTTTTCTGCTGGGACACATGGAGCAACTGCCAACGAATCTCCTCCGATCTCTGCAGCATTGCCCGCGCTGTATTTTGCTTTCGAATGCACACCGAATATATCCCTGCTGATGAGTCAGGATGATGACGCTGAAAAGGCCCTTGAGATTCGTCTTTTCCCGAAATTGTAAACAAGAAGGCGTGAAGAGCGCGCATGAATGCACATGGTCGCACATTGCTGGCCTATACAGGACGCTTGCACATCGGCGTACCGTGCGCGCTTTTCGTCGTATCATGACTTGTTGGCAATATGTCGCTGAAGAGCAGAGAAACAGCGCAAATGGTCGCACATGGTCGCGCAATATTGTGACGTATTCAGCACTCGGAGGGCGACGAAGCTTGGTGAACGACCACGAATCGTGATGCCTACTGAGGCATCCTCAAGATTTCGCGAAGCGTGCGCCGCGGGGCGATATCGGATCGGTCCATTGGTTACTGTCAACCAGACTGAGATTCGATTTTTCCGAAATAGCTCCAGAAGACAAGAAGAAAGATGAAGACAGGACGACGTCGAACCGCTCAAGGTGAAGACAAGAGAGTAAACAGGGCGTATGCTTGCATATGGCCGCAATCTTGTGGCGCATGCTACTGCACTCGGAGGTCGACGTAGCTCGGCGAGGGGAGGCATACTCAAGATATCGCGAACCATACGCCGCAGGTCGACATCGTTCTGTTGATTTCTGCCACACAAGCTGACCATGAGATTAGAATCTTCCAAACAAAAGCGACGGGGACAGCGACGGCGAACCAGTCAAGACGAGAGAGAACGAGCGCGCATGGTCGCACATGGGCGCCCGCTTGTGACGTACGGTACTGCACGCGGATGTCGACCAAACTTGGCGACTGGCCATGAATTGAGATGCCCTGTCGAGGCACACTCGACATGTCGCGAGCCGTGCGCCATAGGTCGAGATCGGCTTTTGAGACACGGCCGGGCAACGGTGGAGGAGGAATCGAAACTACAGGGTTTGCGACAGTAACAACTTTAGCTCGGAGACTGGAGCTTACAGCTTCATAATTCCACCACCATTGGCTTTCTCTTCATTCATGCGTATCGCTGGGCATCAACGTTTCTTGGTGCTGCTCAGTACCAACTGCGCCAATGGGTTTGAGGGGATATCAGGAACTACCTACTGCTAACTGCTGCTGTCGACAATGCTTCGCTACACGGCGACTATTTCCTGGTTTCCAGCCGTCCCTACTCGCGGTACTTCATGCTTGGTGATGTGAGAGCCTGGTGCGGCGAGAACCCGGCGCGCTTCGTCCCGGCTTCGTAGAGAGGTCAATGGCTTATCGACTACGGCATGCTACGAGGATGAGTACCCCCTCCCCCCCCCTACTACCAATCGCCATTGCAGAGTTTTCAATAATCAATTTTTGATTCATGGTGTTGACGATTTTCATCACCCCGAGGATCGACGTCCGCTGTGGATCTTGAGGAACTCGAGGGGAACTTGTATTTTGCTTTGAGGAGATTATGATCTTTTCTGGAACAGTTGCTGGTTGGCCGGACAACTGCTCGGCTCTCTCTTTCACGTCTGTCTGTTAACTTGTTGTCTTTTGTTGCCACCTATATATCGAATTAACAGAACACGGTCGTATTTTTTTTCTTCTTTTACTTCACTTCCTCCCAAACCCTCACCGCTATCCAGCTCGCTTTGGCCGCCCGCCCCATTGGGAGGCGGGGGACGAATCCTTAAATAGTATATATTCTCAGGATGCTTGTCGTGTCGTGACACATTACTGCTGTTATTACTTGTCCCCTAAATAGATAATTCAATGTGAGTATTGAACTTGGTTGGGTGAGGCGTCCTCCACCGGCCTATGGTCCCGCCCATTACGTTCCTGTTGATGGTCTGATCTGCCATATTTTACTTTGACCACACGAGCCTCTAAGCTAGGATTTGCCGACCGGCGTATTTCGGGAAAGGGAAAAGGGGACTGAACAAGGTGCAGTAGAGTCATTTTCCGACATGCTTCATGGGATATCTGACTCTTCCCGATTTCGTTCCGAAATCCGCATTCGTCTCGAATCCGAGATTGATGAAGCAATTTAAATGAAAACAACATACATGTAGTATAAAACGGGTCACAAGAAAGGAACGAAAAATCTGCGCTGCTTTCCTTGCACAAGGTGGTTCTTCCAGTCGATTCTTCACTGAATTTTTGTAACTGACAGTCCTGCCGCCGACCACAACAACGTTCGATATCCTTCCGTTCCACACACACAGCACCTGTCCGCACCACCACACCCACTCGTTCTCTTCCCCCCGCCCTCTCCTTCCCACCAGCACCGTCTTGCGCACCGCTACTTCCCCATCTGCTGCCGGTTGAGAGAGACGACAAGATATATATTGGAACAACATCGGCACCGCGACGTGCTGCAACAGCGAGAAGAAGACCAATTCCAGCAGCCTCTCCGTCTCGCCGCTGCTGTGCAGGGAACTTCTTCTTCTGCTGCTTCTCTCGCTTTCGGCGATCGCGGTCACAAACGACGTTAGTGCTGATGGTGACGGGTTCGATCTGTATGAAGCCATGGACTTGGCTGAGGCCGGGGATGCGGTGCACCTCCTAGACGGCACCTACAACAGCACCGTGGTTTCCGTCAGAGACGGCGATTTCGGCAGTCCAATTACCGTGGCCGGCGGGCCGGGGGCCATCATCAAGGGGTCGCACGGCCTACGCTCCGTTCTCATCACGCACAGCTTCATCAAGCTCCAGGTTGTTGTTGTTGTTGTTGTTGTTGTTTCTCACATTAGCTCTATAGTTCACAATAATGGGGAGCCCGTGGTCTCATAACCCGGCACATACGACGCCGCGAGAAAACAAAAAAACAAAAAAACAAAACAAAAAAATAAAACAAAAAGCGGGTACAAACCACTCGGAAAAAGAAAACAAAATGATAGAAAGAAAAGAACAGGTATTGCACCGACCGTGCGAGAAAAGAGCCCTCGGACACCGATCAAAATAAAACAAAACAAAAATAACAGAAAAATAAAGGAGGACGCTTCCCACACCCGCCGAAAGAAAAAATCAAAGGGTAACGTACCAGCACCAGGCACTGAGCACCAGGGCATGAGAGTAACGGAGCAAACAGGGCAAAGAGGCGGCAGATGGGCGGACAGCCAGACGTACAAAAACAAAGGCAACAGCAAAGCGAGCTCAAGGTACCCAACACAGCAGAGTAGGCAGGGAGGTCATGAAAAAGGAAACACAGCACAGAGGCCGAAGGCAATAAAAAGGACATACATAAAGGAGAATAGCATACGGCAGGGAGGGAAACAGGGCGCAACAACATCAGCCGGGTACATAGTTCGCCACAAGCGCTGCCTCGGCCGCCCTACTTGCTTCTACAGCAGTGCCCGGTCGCCGTTTCTTCCCC
>CACKRE030004963.1:5124-19982 GCA_902602495.3 Ectocarpus sp. CCAP 1310/34 | reverse complement strand
GTGTGTGTGTGTGTGTCCTCTGGTGTGTGTGTGGCGGGAAAAAATTCCCCGAGGGCGTGTGAAACCACCCGAAATATCTCCGAAACCCGAGTGTTTTTTTGAAATAGGAAAAAATCATCGGTGGGAAATCACGAGAGGAATCGATTGCAGCACTTTATTTTTGAATCGTACGGTTGGATTGTCCGCAAGAAACTAAGCAAAATACCCTCCAATATCCGTTTTTTTGCCCATAACTCCGTTATTTTTTTGTCAAATTGGAAATCGGAAAAAAATCATCTGTGGCAAATCACGAGAGCTGTCCAAATCCGGTCTCAGATTTTGTGTCTGCAAAAAACACCGCCCTCCAGAAAGTAAGCAAGATTTCTTGAATATCTGAACATATCGAGCGAAGGACGAAAAAAAAAAAAGAACTCCGTACGAAGATGCGCCTTAAAACGTCGATTTACGCGGTATTTTCAGATTTCGGAATAAGTACCCCCACCCCGAGAAAAGTGCACCTTTGTGCAGGGGAAAATATTGTGAATATTTGCTCGAACGGACCATATGACTCCCGAGGCGACGGCAACACCTTCCGGTGATCGACAAGGCCTCCCTAAATTCGACCTTGGCCTCTATTTCTCTCTCCCTCTCCCCCTCTCTCCCTCTCTCCCTCTCTCCCTCTCTCCCTCTACCGGCATTACAGTGCCGGCCCGTTCAACAAAAAATGTTCGGAAGAAACTAAGGGTCAGATATTGAACAAACTCAAGAAAATGGACCTAAGAAATTGAGCATAGCGGCCGGCACTACACAGTTCCTACACAGAAGCCGCTGCTCAGTTGTGGAGACAAAACGCTCAAGGTAGGTGCTTCTTGTCTAGCCTTCTTTTTCGGGGTACCCTCTCTCCCTCCACTTACTGACACTAGCCGCCGCCGTCGGGCGTGCCGATATTTGACAAGCCATCAGAAGAAAACACACGCTTCTCAGGGTGCATGGTTTTCATCGGGCGTGTAAATAGGGAAATTCACCCAATCGACGGAAACACGCGTTGCTCTCTCGTCGATACCTGTTGCTAAAACTCCTAGCACCATGTTTGTTGTGGACGTCACCCGTCATCGATATATATATACTATCGCCACATTCGGAACGACCGTCACATCATCACTACAAAATTGAAATTCGAACACCGTTGTAACCCCCCCCCGACAAAAAAAAAACGGTGATACAGGTATAACTTGGGAACGAACTGCATGGGTGCTGGCGTGAGGCTAGGCGGGTGGAAGGTCAACGGTCACCAGTACGGTGTGGGCAACAGCGTGAGTGGTCTTCGTGCTCCCGCTGTATATCTGTTGACGGCGGTGAAGCTGAAGGTATTCAGAGAACCTATAGCGTCCAGACTCAGGGCTACGACAGTACTCTCAATTGATTCCCTTCTCTATTTTCTCTCGGCGGTTGTGCGGGTTACGTTTGACGGTACGTGTCGCAAGGCAGAAACTCTTCGTGGGTTAGACACGGCTGCTGCTTCGTGTGATTGAAAGCCATGCGTTGTGCCGTCGTTGTTGCTGTCGCCATCATCGTCGCCGTTGTTGTCGGTGTCGAGGCTGCTGCTCTGGTCGTTGGTTCTGCTATCGATGGTGGTAGGGTGGTCGTTGTGGGTGTTTGATCATGCATGTACGCGTACACATATCGTCCACACAGCGAGAATTACGTGCGACCCATCATCAAACGCCAATAAAACTATCTCAATTGTCGTGTGTGGTGGTGATGCTGTTGGTGCTTGATCATAGACGCATGCCATTCAGACTCCGGGTACTGGCACCAATACCACCTCTCTCTCATACAGCAAGCAACCCACAACGTCTGACGTGCATCTTGCCCTTACCCCGGTGGGGTCCCTCTGCCCCTGGCCACAAAAAAACCTACACCTGTCGTGTGAAAGGGCACACCGCTGTTGCCAGCAACCAACGCCACAGCCACAACAAACCCCCTTTTTGGACAAAAACACCAGCTCATTTGCAGGGAGGGACCTTCAATTGTCGTTCATCCGTTTCCGTGTGGCCTTCAACCCCCGCCGACAGGTGTACGACAACGATTTCAAAACCGCCGGTCATGGGGCCCTCAAGGTGCTCGTGGGCGAGCAGGGCAACACTTGCGGCAACACCTCCGAGGACGGCTCTTGCAAGTTGGCCGGGTGTTGTTGTTGTTGTTGTTGTTGTTGTTGTTGTTGTTGCTGTTGTTGGGGGGTTGCTCGACCCCTGTAGCGATCAACACTGTTTTTGGCCCATCACCGTCTAACCTTTGCAACCCATCCTTTGCTTGTACCTCGTCCTGTTTCGCCTCTCACCACAACAACAAACGGCACCTCCACCACGTCCAACACCGTCGCCATCACACCTATATCACCGCAATCACCACCGCCAATACCACCAGCACCACCAACACCATCACCACTATCGTCATCAAGGCTACCACTACCGTTAACACTCCCATCCCCACCCCCGCCCCCACCACCACGACCATTGTTAACGATGTTTCAACAAACCGCCGCCGGCCTTTAAGCCTGGCCCTATCAGGTGTCAACACCTCGTGGAGCCACGCATGCGCGGCATTGCCACCACCATCAGCACTACCTCCTCCTCTCCCTCCTCCTCTAGCTCAAGCACCACAATGACCAGCAGCGGCAGCAGCGGGGGCAGGGGCAACGGAGACGGTTCCGCCTCGTCAGAGAGTGAATATGACGATGGCGTCGTCACGCCGCTGTCCGAGAGTGATGATGACGATGACGACGGTTTTAGCGTCGTCATGCCGCTGTCCGAAGACGATGACAAGGCACAAGACAGCGATGACGACGATTTCCGTGTCTCCGCTGACGACGATTCCAACGAATACAACGACGACAACGATGATATCGAGAAAGACTCCGACGATTACGGCAATGACGATGGTTTTAGCGTCGTCATGCCGCTGTCCGAAGACGATGACAAGGCACAAGACAGCGATGACGACGATTTCCGTGTCTCCGCTGACGACGATTCCAACGAATACAACGACGACAACGATGATATCGAGAAAGACTCCGACGATTACGGCAATGACGATGGTTTTAGCGTCGTCATGCCGCTGTCCGAAGACGATGACAAGGCACAAGACAGCGATGACGACGATTTCCGTGTCTCCGCTGACGACGATTCCAACGAATACAACGACGACAACGATGATATCGAGAAAGACTCCGACGATTACGGCAATGACGATGGTTTTAGCGTCGTCATGCCGCTGTCCGAAGACGATGACAAGGCACAAGACAGCGATGACGACGATTTCCGTGTCTCCGCTGACGACGATTCCAACGAATACAACGACGACAACGATGATATCGACAAAGACTCCGACGATTACGGCAATGACTACGGCGACGACGTAATTAAGCGACGACGACGTCAACGACCACTCTGACGACGACGGCAACGACTACGGCGACGACTTCGGCAGCGACGACGAGTCGACGCGGCGCGATCGCCGACGCTTGGGGGGCGGTGCTTCCCGGGCTTCGTAGGTGTGCTGGAACTCCTGGACGGTGGCGGCCACAGCGGTTGGGTCTCGCCTCTGATCGTACAGATTGCGGCGACACAACAACCTTCGTCAACGGGTAGCTCGGTAGGTCGGAGAGTGTTGAATACTGCCGTCTCAGAACTCGCTGCTTCCTGTGTGCCGTACGAATGTTGATAGAACGAGGCAACAGTTTGGACCCAGTGGATTTGCTTTGTCAAACGTGACTCGAGCCAACGTTCCGGCGCAGCCAGGAGGTTAACCTCAAATCCTGGGGCGAGTGTTTGAGCCACAATTAGGAGGAGTGGGGAGGGAGCACACGTCGATATTGGTTTTGCCATTTGTTTCGGGGGAGACAATGTCGCGTTTCTGATTTATCATTTTGTTTTGGGGGAAGGGGGTGTCTCCGTTGCCGCGGTCACAGTCACAGACTGCTCCCGTCAAGGTTTTGAAAGTGCTCTAGATGACACTTTCTCACGCTGTTTGCTTTGTTACCCCTCGGCGAACGCTGTAGATTTTTTTTTCTCTCCCTGGGTCCCCCCAATGGCGACTTGTTAGAATATATATGTAGGTGAGTTTCAGGCTCGCTCATCCCGCAATGTCCCCGTTCCAAAACACAGAAGTGTGACACACTTCTGCCATGAAATGCGAGAAACGAAAGTCCATCGATATGTTGATTCTTGTGTAATGTTGACAATATGAATGTGCGGTAGGGTCATTTTGTATGGAGTTCGCCGCGGTACCCGCGAGAGCGGTTGTGGGTGTCGTCAAGGTGCTTCGTGTGTTGAAGCGTGCTTGATGAACGATACAGGCCGAGGCTATAGGAAACGTGCCAGTACCCCTGCGCGATTCATGCAGTAGCCGTATGTGTGGGGCATGGGGTAGATATTAGGAAGGGGTCAGGAGCTGGTGGTACGAGAGTAGCGGCAGGAGAAGAGGGGAGGGGGATTGTCCGCAGTGTTGGATGTTGCTTTCGTAGACTCGTTCACAGTATCTTGTATTCCGCACCAGTGGTACTAGACAATAGCAACTCATCGTTCTACCTGCTCATCAAAGTTTTGTTGACTGTTGGTTGGCCTGAAATTTCGAGAGTTTTTCTTATCGCACTTTGTGTCGTGTACCGTGCCGAGGCGGCGAGACTTGTTTCTGTTGTTGTGAGGGAGTTTTTCTGTTGTGGTAGGTCGTTTGGGGATTGGGATTGTTCATTCTCAGTCGTTACGTACCTCGAGTCCTACTCTACTACAGTATATTGAGCCTCCCACCCGCACGCACGTAGGCTTGCAGCGTGGGTCATGTTGTCATCAATATGTGTGCCCGGTTTTCACTCGCGTGTCCTGTGGGTGTATTGGGATGAAACGGGAATTGGTCCTTCGGATGGTCACAGTTTTTTGTCGTGGGTGGCATTGCGAACACTCTGCTACTACTACAGCTTAAAGTTACGAAATCAAACCTGTAGACTACGTACACATAGCTGTAGTGAACATCATCGACTCAATCTCCCACACTACTGGCAGTATTGCTGGGACACCCATGGGGCACCCATGGGCCGCCCATGGGCACCTCAACCTATGTAAGAGCGTCGCCACTGGCTAACAACCTACAGAACTTAGCCACCCATGCCAATCTAGCACGTGTCGTGTGGGCTTGGGGGTTAGGGTTAGGGTTAGGGTTAGGGTTAGTTTTTTTTGCCGCTGCAACGCCCGTTCTAGAGCAGATAACCAATTGTTTAGGAGTACGCTGGTTCCGGTTGAAGGGCACTCATAGGCTGCCGTGGACTGCCCAGGGGCTTGCCCGTGGGCGTTCCCCATGGGCCTAACGTGGTACACATGGGCAGCCCTGTAGAAAATGTGGGAGACCCGAAGGTGTAGCCGCGCACGATCGAATATCGCTTTACGTCTTTATAGCCTATTAGGGCTCTTTCAGCTATAGCCCCATGATTTCGAGGTACCCATGAATGAAGCTGGTTGCTGTTTAAGGAAAAGCTAGCTCGCTTGCTCTTAGTCTGCTTTTCCAGCGTCGGAGGACTTGCCTATCCAGCTGTATATTGGACAGGGCTTCAATTTGTTGGAAGGATAGGCAACGTTTAGGCACAAGATCGAGATCGAAGCAATTTGTTGTCGGCCGCAACTGCTGCATGCTCGTGTTTGGTGCTTGAGGATGCCGGTCACCGACACAGCCAACCAACGGAGAGGGCACCAATCAAGCTGAGACCTGGAAAGGGTTCCTAAATGAAAGTAGCGCAAGACGTGGTTTCTCACGTCTCGGGTGCCTTCTCTGTTGGTTGGCCGTGTCGGCGACCGGCATCCTCAAGCACCAAACACGAGCATGCAGCAGGTGCTGCCGACAACAAATTGCTTCGATCTCGATCTTGTTCGGGCCTTCGGACTGAAAGTGATCAGTTCATTCATTCACATATTTTTTTCCGTTCTGCGAGGCCTGTAGAGACCGTGTCGGTCCCTTAGAGAGATGCAGGAGGCGCCGATCAAGCTTAACCTTGCTGAGGGCGTCGGAAGTAGTGCAGAACGGCTGATGGGGTGATTTTCCGACCCCCAGGCGTTCGGCTCAGAAATCTGCGTGGTTCGGAGCTTCGGAGAGAAGGTGATCATTCACATTTTTGTTTTCCGTTCTGCGAGACCTCTATCGAGACCGTAACGGTCTCGTAGAGGAATGCATTCGAACACCACAGTATCCATTTCACGATGACGTTCAACGCCACAAACTCCACCCCCCTTGCTACTACGTATGCCAAGACAGACAACGCAGCTTTGCCATTGTCGATGCACAGCGCCCTGCGATACACAATGCTCCCCCCCCACGCCACGATTTCCTGGTCCGGTGAGAACCCGGCGTGCTCCTCCCGGCTTCGTAGGGATGCGAGGTCAATGGTCTGACGACTACGGCATGCACGACTGACTATGAGTACACCCCCATCCCCCCCAAGCCACGATTTCCACTTGTACTCGAAGCCCAACCTTGTAGACCACAATGCACGGCCACTCCCGCAATCTCGTACTAGATTCCGACAAACATAAGAGACCAAACAACCAAAACTACGAAGAAAAACTCAACACCAGTTCATTGAGGGTGGCATCATACCTCGTGAATAGAGCTCGACCAAAGCATTTTTTGATACGTCTCCTTTCCGTGTTTCGCTTTGCAGTGTTGAGGGCACGGGGAACACCGGAGTGCTTTTGCCGTTGTCAAATAGTGGCTTTCTCAAAGAGTTTCATTCCCTATTTCACGCCCATCTTGCTGTCAATCGCCAATGCTGCTTGCCCCAACAATGAATCACACTACGGTGGTAGGATTCAGTCGAACGAGTTGTTGCACGATGGTCGCGTGTATCCCCCTTTCATTTTCCCGAATGCCTACTTCCAACTTGGATATTCTGGCTTCAACGACAACAAACCTCCAAACGAACTCGTGCGCTGAGGGTAGTACAGGTCGTTAGCGCTCTTTTCGGCACTCTGTTCTCTCTAGTGTGATCTAATGGAGAGAAGTTCGAGCCAACGTAGTGTACCACGTGCTAAGCAAATCGTAACGCACAGTGGCGGTCGGCCACGTCCACGCGCAGTGTCTTGATCGGTTCGAGGCGGCCGTGTGACAGCCAGAGCTTCTCCCAAATGGAGAGGCGCCAGTAGTGCAGCAGCAGTGGTGCACACGCGGGACGGGCACAAATACTCTCGCGTTTCACGTGAATCTGGGAACAGCACGAGCCAATGGTACGGGTAGTAGCGAAACGAGGACTGTGTAAGGCATGCGAGCACCAGCTGGATGACATGAAACTCAACAACATGGTATTACTTACGATTTTGAATGCGTTGTCGCGCGCTATGTACCTACCCAGGCAACCTTTTCGTGTTGTTATTATTGTCCAAACAATCCGAAGAACTCACACTGCACTCTTGTTTCGCAGATGATGTTCTACTCCCCGCTTGAAGCGTTGATCCGATGGGAGCCGTCCTAGACGGAAACAGCCAGGCAGACAATTCGGGGCGCGTGACATGTGCTTGTATTTTTGCAGAATAATATCAGTATTATTATCGAACTCTCTCTTACGTATTTAGTAACCCTAGCCATTCTTCTGACGATGCCGTGCACTAGCGATGGAAGCAGCAACGGCAGCATCTCGTTACGTGAGTCTCTCTCGCCATGTGCTGGGGCGATGGTGATCCAGTTTGCTAACTGGCCCGCCTGGTTAGAATTCATGACTTTTGAGCTTTCTCAATTCATTGCAATATCTGGGAAATGTCCAATAGGACTCAATAACTTTTGTTCCCAGGTGCTCTACACCGCTCTTTCTGCTTCAACTCGCTCACGTCGCCTCACCAACCTTTCGGCACACATGTCTATCCCCTTCGAGAATGCCCCCGACGCCTCTGTACGGAGAACAAGAATGCATGGCCTCCTTGGACAAGCTCTACTCCTGGAGACAGCCCTTCTGAACTGTTCGGCGTGTTGGACACAACTGTTCGACATGTTGCGCAAACCAGTTTCACAATATCGTAATACTTCCGACCGGCCCACAACCGGAAAACGTGCCACGCCACCGATCGTAGAAATAACTAGCAAAGCTCCTACATGAAAAATGTTTGCTACGATCGCAACGGCCTACGTCCAGACCATGCCAGCGTCCGGCATTTATATGCAGACAATGCATGTTCCAAGATTTCTCAAAATTGAATACCATCGCTTCTCATGTGCAGGTGACCGGACGCCAACCGATCGCGATACCCGTTCCTCCGTTTGCGGGAATGCTGGTAGCCCGACAGCCGTACTCACTTTCCCCACCTGTTCAACGCACGGAACCGGGTGGTGCAACGCCTCGGCAACAGGCAACACCCCGTCCACCCACCTCGACCTCCATGCTCGCGCTGCGGCGCCTGATCAGCTCCTCGGCACCCTCCTGCCGCCCTGCATCCTGAACGCATTCACCAAGGCGACGTACAGTTAAATCCACCCGCACATCCCCTCGACCCAGCTTGACCTCAATAACCGCCAGGCAGCGTCTGAACAGCTCCGCTGCCTGTTCCAGTCGCCCCGACTTCTGAACGCATTCACCAAGCTTATGCAGCGTCGCGGCCACCTGAATATCCTCTGGCCCCAGATTGACCACCCTGATCACCAGACATCGCCTGAACAGATCCTCCACCTCCCGTAGGCGCCCTGCCGCGTGCAGACATTCACCAAGTCCGTTCAGCATGCAAGCTAACTCCACATCCTCTTGACCTAGGTTGGTTTCCTTGATTTCCAGCCCGCGCTTGGACAGATTCTTTGCCTCCTTCATTCGCCCTGCCTTCTGGACGCATCTGCCCAGGGGGCACAGCGTGTATGCCACGTGCACATCGTCGCGACCAAGCGTGGTCTCCGTGATCGCCAGATAGCGCCTAAGCAGCTGGTCCGCCTGCTTTTGCCGCCCTTCCTTCTGAATGCATTCACCAAGGCGGTAGAGCGTGCGAGCCACCTGCATATCCTCTTTACCCAGCTTGGCCTCTCTTACCGCCAGACAACGTCGGAAGAGTTCCTCCGCTTTATCCAATCGCCCTGACTCCTGAACACATCTACCTAGGCGGTAGAGCGTGATGGCCACCTGTACATCCTCTAGACCCAGCCTGACCTCCGTGATCGCCAGGCAGCGCCTCATGAGCTATTCCGCCTCCTCATGCTGTCCTGCTTTCTGAACACATTCACCCAGGAGCCCCAAAGTCGCGGCCACATACACATCCCTCCGGCCGTGCGTGGCCTCCCTAATCACCAGGCAGCGCCTAAATAACTCCTCCGCCACCTGCAGTCGCCCTGCGGTATGAAGGCATTCACCAAGGCTTTGCAGCGTCGTGGCCACCTCAACATCCCCTCGACCCAGCTTTCCTTTCTGATCGCCAGGCAGCGTCTGGGCAGCTCCTCTGCCTCCTTTGGCTGGCCTGCCTTGTGAACGCACTCAACAAGGCCGTGCAGATTTCAGGCCACCTGAACATCCTCTCGGCCCACCTTGACCTCCCTGATCGCCAGGCAGCGCCTCAACAGCTCCTCCGCCTCCTGTAGGCGCCCTGCTGTCACCAAGCACTCACCAATTTGGCCCAGCATGTAGGCTACCTCCACATCCTCTTGGCCAAGCTTGGTTTTCTTGATTGCCAGGCCGCGCCGGAACAGCTCCCCCGCCTCCTGCTGTCGTCCTCCCTTCTGAACGCATTCACCTAGCCGATACAGCGTGTAGGCCACGTTCACATCGTTTCGACCAAGCGTGATCTCCCTGATCGACAGGCAGCGTCTAAACAGCTGCTCCGCCTGCCACCGAGCATTTTGAACGCATTCACCAAGGCGGTACAAAGTGTAGGCCACCTGCACATCCTCTTTTCCCAGCTTGGCCTCTCTGATCGCCAGGCAGCGCGTGAACAGATCTTCCGCCTCCTGCAATCGCCCTGCCTTCTGGACGCATTCATCAAGGCTATGTAGCGCCGCGGCTACATGCACATTCCCAAGACCCAGCTTGACCTCTCTGATCGCTGGGCCGCGCCGGAACACGTCCTCCGCCCGCTCCTGCTACCCGGACTTCTGAAAGCATTCACCTAAACGGTACAGCGTTTCGGCCACCTGCACATCCTCTCCATCCAACTTGATGTCCCTGATCGCCAGGCAGCGCGTGAACAGATCCTCCACCTGCTGCAGACGCCCTGTCTTCTGAACGCATTCACCAAGGCTATGTAGCACCACGACCACTTGTGCATCCTCGTGACCCAGCTTGACCTCTCGAATCGCTAGACAGCGCCTAAACAGCTGTTCTGCCATCTGCAGGCGCTCAGCCTTGTGAAGGCATTCACCTAGGCGGAACAGCGTCACGACCACCTGAACATCGTGTCGACCCAGGTTGGCCTCGGTGATTGCCAGGCATCGCCTGAACAGCTTCTCGGCCTTCTCTAGACGCCCTGCCTCCTGAACACACTCACCAAGTCCGTGAAGCATGTGTGCGAACTCTCTTGGCCCAGCTTGGTTGCCTTGACTGCCAGGCCGCGCTTGTACAGGTTTTCGGCTTCCTTCAGTCGTCCTGCCTTCTGAACGCAATTGCCTAGGTGGTACAGTGCATAGGCCACCTGCGCATCGTCTCGTCCCAGCGTGATCTCCCTGATCGCCAGACAGCGCCTGCACAGCTGCCCCGCCTCCTCCTGCCGCCCTGTATCCTGGACAAATAAACCAAGGCGATACAACATGTAGGCCACTTGCACATCCTCCTTCCTACCCAGGTCCGCCTCCCTGATCGCGAGGCAGCGCCTAAACAGCGCCTCCGCTTCCTCTAGTCGCCCTGACTTCTGAAAGCATCTACCTAGGCGGTAGAGCGTCACGGCCACCTGCACATCGTCTTGACCAATCTTCAACTCTCTGATCGCAAGGCAGCGCATGAACAGCTGCCCCGCCTCCTCGTGCCGTCCCGCCTTCTGAACGCATTCATCAAGGCTATGCAGCGCAGCGGCCACCTCCAAATCTTCTCGACCCAGCTTGGCCTGCCTGATCGCAAGGCAGCGCCTGAACAGCTCCTCCGCCTCCTGCGGCCGTCCTGCCTCATGAACGCATCCGCCAAGGCATTGCAGCGTCACGGCCACCTGAACATCATCTCGATTCATCTTGGCCTCTTCGATAGCCAAACAGCGCCTAAATAGCCCTTCTGCCTCCTGCAGTCTCCCTTCCTTTTGAACGCGCGCGCCACCGTCGCGTAGTGCTTGCGTTTCCGACATCACCGTCGGTACCTTGATATCGCAGCTCTTGATAGGGCAAGCTCGCTGCTTGAAAACGTTGTGAGCAAAACGGGAATGTACTGAATATATTTTCGACATATATTTCACGCGATCATCAATTTGGCACAACGATTACGACGAATAGCTCACGGGATCATTAGTTTGGGCTACCAACGCAACGTATTATATTCCGCGCGGTGGCTGGTCGACAACTCTGCTTCATCGCAGTCACCCGTTGAGACGAGTTTTTCCGTTGGTTTCTGGCGGATGACATTCCGTAGGTGTCGATAAGCTAATTTCCATATGTACTACTGTGTAGAGCGTGGTAGACGGTGCGGTGGAGATGAGGGGAATTGTCTTTCCTTTTCCTTCTATGGTGCACGCTACGCACTTCGTCCTGTTGGAGGCTAGCGTAGTAGGCAGGCAACTTCGAGTGATCTGTGGTTGAGCCATGTAGGGTAACTTCGAGGGAGTACCTCGGAAGCTATTGTGTCTGTCGCGGAGCCCTGCTCCACATACATGAGCTCACGTTTCTCACGGTCGGAGCTATCCGATAGTTTACTGAAGGTCGAGAGATAGGAACCTGCCAAGGTAAGGAAGAAGTACATAAGCTGAAGTGCCACGGAATTGGAAAATCAACATTTCCCGATGATGGGGCGAAGAAGCCGTGCCAAGCGAGGGGTAGTAATGAAAGCCGTACTGGTGAGCGGTGCTCTGTGGTTTCACGGAAGCAAGCGATTAATGTTTCCCGATGATCGGACAAAGGCAGCCGTTTACCACAGCTCCCTCGTGCCTGTACCGGATAAAATTGGGTGTGTGTCGTGCTTCTGGCGATGTTGAAGGGCGCAACGCTTTGCAAAAAATAGAAAGTTGCCTAAGCAGGTCGGTTTGTCCTGGCTGTCGTTGCTGTAGCTTTTGATGTCTTGGTGTTCACACCTTTTCAAACCCCGGCTGTTCTGTAGGGCCCCCGTTTCCCGAATCTTTCTTCGGCAAATAGATTCCGGCGCTCAGCCGCTTCCCAACAATGAAGTATGATAGAGTTGAAAGACTCACAATAGAAATTCCGCCACTCGATCCGAAGAAGTAGGATGTCTGGAAAGAAAGGTGCAAATACGATTGTCGGCTAAGAGTTAATAGGCGAAAGTTTCTACCGCTTGATTTCCAAAGATGCGCTACTGAACATAGCCATTTCGCACACACGGGCGTCCAATGCCCATCAAGTTTCGCCGGAAGACGAATGATATCACATCTAAAAGTACGCAGGAGGCAGGAATTACTTTGTCCACACAACCCACCCGTAGATTCGAAAGCCATGTACTACTGTACCATCCTTCTTTGTCGCATTTCGCCAAAACTATCATGGGGAAGCGTTGTGGATTGCAGAATTTGAAGCACAGTTGACAGCTGCAACCGGGCCTTGAAAAAACTCGTGATTTCAGCATGGTAGGTGGGTATGCGCAAGGGGCAGATTTTGGGACCGACGGGGTTGAAGGGTCAGGATTAGGAATGTTCATGGGTTTGCCGGAGTCCACAAGCAGAGAATCGTTTGTAAACTCATCTGATGTCCCATCCTCATGAAGAACAACAACAGCCAATGGCGCCCGCACTCAAGCACCTCTAGTTTCGGCCGAGGCTGGGGTTATTATTTTGCCCATCATCCTCTTGTGGGCTACAAATGGCCGCTATATAGGTTTAGTGTGGGGTTCTTAACCCAGCATACAAATGGTGCTCAAGTTCATAGCTTCTGATTTTTCGCGAGTCTCAATTTCTTAACTGCTAAGTTCTTAAGTGCGGGCGCTATCTGTATACTCTGGTTTCGGAATCATCGTCGTTTTTGACTGTTGCAATGGAGTAGCGGCGATACTATCGGCGAAAAAAACAAGTGGTTCAATTTTACCCTCTCCAACAGCTGAGGCATTGTTAGCGAAAGGGGTGTCATCGTTTTCTCTCATGCACTTGGTAAGTAAGGCGGAAGCGATGAACATGTGACCAAACGCAAAGCCTGACGACAGGAAAGCATATTCTACGATTTCACTTTCAGTTCAGGACGGTAGAACTGGATCAACTTGATGCCAATCCTCGCTGAAAAAAACGCTTTCCCTCCGAAGGGCAAGGCATTTTGACATTGGGCCTGAAAAAGAGTTGTTCGTTGTTGTTTGTTGTTGTTGTTTCTCACAGTAGCTCTATAGTCCACAAAAAATGTGGCGCACGTGGTCTCAAAACCCGGCACATACGACGTGAGTTGAGTGATTCTGGGGCAAACTTTGACGACATCACAATTTCATCCGAAATATTTGACTGTTTTTTGCAGGACGTCGTCACGTTCGGACTCAGCTGGGACGTTGCAAACGTTGCCTTCTTTGGCATCGTCTCCGAAAGGGAGGTTAAAGGTACTGTGTGGGTCGTAAGACCGCCAGGTAGGATAAGGGCACAACTATAATTCCTGTTGATGTATCGCACAGGACTAGTCTATAGTTTTGCGCGGGCGCGCAGGTGGGCTGCAATCGCGCATTCTTTTTCTGTGAACTTTTTCGCGTCCCGGGCGGAGCATCTATCATCATGTATATCGTTGTTTTCCATGGCACTGGTCGTGATGGTGTCGAAGATGTTCCGTTGTTCTCGAGTTGGTTGTAATGTCAGTTAATGAGGCCAAGCTGATTCATTTGTGGACCGGCCGTGTTTGTTGAGCATGATGAGGTCAATGTGCTATAGAGAAGAGGTTTGGCGAGGCATTAATGAATGGCGGCGTAGATTGATAGAAGGACAGGGTGGAGGCTACTCTGGCAGTGGGAGCTAGCTGTGAGTTGTGATGTAGGGGAGATGAACAGGTAGTAGACGTTAGTTCACGCGGCAGTACAGCCATGCCAGAACTCGAGGAGGTGGCACGGGCCATGACTCCCTCCCTGCCGAAATGCTCAAGATCAATGACGACGAACCCTTCGTCCTGGGACACCTCCATACCATCCTCGTCAAGGTGTGGAACGGAGGAGATATTTCGCGAGAGTGGAAGGATGCAACCATCAAGGTGCTGTACAAGAAACGTGACCGGTCCAACTGTAACAACTACAGGGGGATTTCGCTACTATCTCACGTAGGCAAGGTCCCCATCAAGATCATCACCAAGCGTCTAAGCGCCTTCTGCGAAGCCAACAACATCCTCCCGGAGAAACAGTGCGGATTTCGACCCGGGCGATCCACCGTCGACATGCTGTTCGTCGTGCGCCGCCTCCAGGAGCTGGGGCGGAGAAAGAAAATACCGCTCTAGACTAATTGTGCTTCGTCGACTTGAACAAGGCCAATGATTCGGTGGACCGAGAGATGCTATGGAAGGTGCTGGCCAGGGCCGGGATTCCAGCGAAGCTGATCGAAGTCATTCGCCAATTCCACGATGGAATGCGGGCCCGGGTGCGCATGGACGACGGAGAACTACCGGACTGGTTCTTTGTGACACAGGGCGTGCGACAAGGATGTGTGCTATCCCCACTGCTGTTCAACATCTTCTTCGCCGAGGTCCTCGAGGTCGTTGTTATCCGATTCAGCGAGGATGATGTTGTTCTGCGGAGCCTGGTGTGCTTGGAGGAGGGGAAGGCGGAAGCGGGGGGGGGG
>CACKRE030004961.1:61118-72082 GCA_902602495.3 Ectocarpus sp. CCAP 1310/34 | reverse complement strand
GGGGGGGGGGGGGGGGGGGGGGGGGGGGGGGCGGATGTCGCCAATCAACATCGCATGGGCTGCTCGTCATATACTTGTTTCTGGCAGGCAAGGCTAAAACGGCTCCCCGCTATTTTCGAAAAGCAGAACTAAGTTCAGTTCATGGAGCCACCATATGCACAAGGCGGTGATGTGCTTGTAGCTCTCTTCTGGAGCTGTATTGGAACACATACAGGAAAAACGGCGGTTCGCAGGGAACGATCGAGCCTTGAGTTGGCGAAACAACACCGACAAAGAGACAAGAAACATAAAAAAAAAGACATGGAGACAAGAACAAAAAAAAAAGAAAGAAAAGTCCAAACAAACGACAGCGAAAACATGAACACACGAGGTGGCCCGACCGCACCAACAAGAACGCAAAGACAAGAAACAAAAAAAACGACGCCAGAACAACAAATAACACACCAGCAGCTTAACGGTGCCGTCCTCCGAGCGCTGCGTCTCCACCACGGTCGAGGTGAGCACAGCAAACTTGCGCCGAAGCAGGGGGCCCGTGGGCGCCGGAGCGCTCATGTAGAACTTGCTGTCCTCGAAACCGTCGAAAGTCGCGTCCGAACCGTGCAGCTTCCCCTCGGAGAGCGCGTAGTGCCACACGGAAGCGGCATGCAGCTATTCGGTAGGGCAACAGCCGCAGCAGCAGGGTAAGGCGTGGAGGGAGGTCAATTTTCGAAGCGTAGTGCCACACGGAAGCGGCATGCAGCTGTTCGGTAAGTCAACAGCGGCAGCAGCAGGGCAAGAGCAGGAAAAGGCATGGAGAGAGGTACATTTCGAAGCATAGTGACACACGGAAGCGGCACGCAGCATGTCGATTAGTAAATAGCGGCAGTGGCATGCTGCTGTTCGGTCGGTCAACAGTGACGGTTGCGGCGTGAGCAGGTTAAGGCGTGGAGATAGGTCCATTTTTGAAGAAGCATTCGACGCATGTTCTTGCAGGCGTGCAGCATCCAATCCAGCCTTTGGTTCAACAACAGAGACTCGCAAGGAGCTTGAGGGAGGATGACGATCAACATTGGAAGAAACATGTCCCTCTGTACTACTGTCTACAACTCCTGCGGGCCATGCCGCCACCCATGCGTGCTCGTACACGATGATTAGAGCAGGGCAAATTAGAGTAACGGGATGAATGGACGCACTTTGCTGCCTGTCCTCCAGAACCGCGGCACATCGATTTCTTGTCGACCGCTTCCGTGTGAGACCAATTTCTTTTTCATGAATCCAATATGAAGGAGTGTCGAACATCTAGGTTGACGACGACGCGCAGCTGGGCGGCGCACGTTTGCGAGGTTTACGTCGACTGGGAACGTCTACGACAGTGTGTGTGCGACCGAGGCGCTGGGTTGCACTGTATGTCAGCAGGGATGCCTGTGATGAGATGGTGTCAGGTGTCAAGTTAATCGAGTTGTAGGCTCACAAATCATTACCTGATTTGTTAGGCCGAATTCCCTAAGCGGTCCACAACCCGACCCGCGATGCTTACGCTTTGTGCTTAGTCAGGATTGCGGGTTCTCCTCTGTAGGTGGGCTGGTGACTGCTGTCATCTTCGACGTATTATTTACCAAGGGTGGAATGCATGCGGGTGAATGTTTATGTTTGCCCAGAGGGATACAAGAGATCCGTGCCAACTCAACCCTGTTCTTGCGCTTGCTCTTAGGTAACGGCCGTATTTTATTGGCAAATGGCAGCAGAATCGTTTGGGTGTGTGGAGAGTGAAGGGCTACAGCAGTAGAGGGAGAAGGAGAAAGGAAGTCGCGGGACTGTCAGGTTTGGTGGGGGCCTCGTGGATATCGCGGAACGCTCCTGACGATTTTCTGTGTGGGCGTAGTGGTTTTCACTCGGTGTGTGACTCGCGGACGGGTGCAGCAAATGCTGTCTCCACCGTTATGACGAGTGCCAGACGATAGAGTGGACAGGCTGGTATGGGTATCGCAATTTCCGGGCTGGGAAGGTGTCGAGGTGCCACGTATACACCTCGACCGTTCTGCTGTTGCAGTGTACGACGGTGGACAACAGACAGACTTGCCGATCTACATCACGTCGACTGCTGTAGTGCCCACCTCCTTAATGCCCTCTTCGCGCAACGCCGCCGACAGCAGAGCCTCGTCGAGCACGGGAATGGGATCGAGCACCCGCTTCTTCACCATTGTTTGTTCCGCGTTGTGGCCTGCTTCCTTTGGTTTATCTGTTTGATGGATGGCGGTTGTGGAAATTGGAAAGTGGCTGCGTCGTCATTGAGCAGAGGGGCACCTATATGCTGCAAATCACGGAGCCCCTAGGCACTGCTTGATCACCACACCACACTGACTGCTCTGGTTTGGCCTATACACACAGCGGCATCATCATGGCTGGGTCTGAGGTTAGTAGCTATTTTGTGGGTTTGCTCCGTAAACCTAGGAGTTCGTGGAAATTCGCACGGGGTTGACAACTGGGGTCAAGAATTTAGTTTACTGCTGTAACGACAGACGACAACATCACCAGCAAACGTTGCCTCCGCAGGAGGGAGGTGACGACGACAGAGCATGTTGCATGTTGAGTCCCCGTCCTGTCCCACAGCAGTAGCAGTCTGTGAACAGGATCGTTCGTTTTGCATTGAACATCATTAGACGGCTGTTGTATCTCTACGAAGCACCTAGCCCACTGCACACCATCGCCGACACTTGAAGTGGGAAGTGCTGTTAGCCAACATGTTCCAACATTACAGCAGCTCAAATGTAGCATGACTACATTCGTTGGCGACAGCAGCTACCGTCTATGACACAATATAACACACCCCCTTAATCGATTTTCAAAGCTCGATTACTTAACGACGAAGAGGATGCATAAACGAAATTATGCATTTTCGAAAAGCTCTCGACGAGACGGTTTCAACGCCGCCGTTTTCGGCGCTGTGACTGTTCCGGCAGTTGAGAAATCGAGCTTCGAAAATCGGTCAAGGGGGTGTGTTATCTTGTGTCACACACGGTATGCTGGCAGCAGTAACACGACTGACCCACCCCTTTAAGCATCAAGGTAGGGGCATTTTATTTTGTCTGCGGCTGGTGTTTGGTGTCGTTGCCGCAGCTGCCCCGTTCTGGCCCCTTTGGACGAAGTCAAGTGTCCAGGCAAAAGCGGTGGTGGTACGCAAACGTACGTCCTGCACTCTTATTTAGGGCGTGCAAGATTCTCCGTCCCAACCAACCTCTCCCAGCCCCTCGCTCACAAGAACCCACAATCTTCGAACATGTCGAAATGATGTCAGGAAAAGGCGGAGCACCACCACTCTAGCTCGTCATGTTGAGCTCCGTATGCATAGCATAGCGTTGCTCCACCCAACCACTGCGACAACAATCGATCGAGATCCACGAAGCTGCTGTCGCCTCCGGCGTCTGTGTTGCTCATTTATTGGGTACGAAACGTCCTTCCGTTTGTCAGAGCGTGGACGAAGTGAAGGCGAGGCACAAGAAGGAGATCAAGGCGCTCGATGGCACCGGCAGGAAGCTGATCAAGCAGGCCAACAAGCACAAGAAGAGAGTCGCGGAGGCGGAGGCGAGGATTGCCGAGGTAGGTCAGCTTTCATCATCCAAAATATCATCCATGCTGCTGCAACTCTTGTGTTGTTTTGAAGCTTATGTTTTGGGCAGCATGCATCTTGTCTGAACAACTCCGCGTTGGTTGTTTTGAGGCTCATGTTTTGGTGAGCAAACATCGCCCACCTTCCATGCTACGACAACAATGTGTTGCTTTTAGGCTCATGTTTTGCTTGAGAAGAGGGTTCTTACACAGGATAGGGTCATGCACGGATCCTCGTCATTGATTCTGGCAGTTGTGAGGTAACTCTTGGTTGAAATGACGGCAAAATCACATTGATTTGTGAACATGTGATGTGGATCACAAGCGTACACGGTCAGCACTTAGAGAGCCCAATCACTAGAGCACACAGACGACAAGAAATTACATTGGGCAGCACCCGCACAGAGAAGTTCCTGTCTGTGTGGCCTCGGCGGATCAGAGCACTTCAGCTAATGATAGGCAAAGCCGTGGGGCACCTACGTTAGCAAATGAGGGGGACAAAAAAAAAATACTGCAGGTTACATGGAAATCAAAACGGCGTGAAAGCTACATCATGTGCACATCTTGCCCGAAGCAAGTAGCGGTGTAAACTGCAGGGGGCCATTCGGAACAGAGCTCCGCCGATAAACAAACGCCAGCATGCCTTATTGCGGACGTACGATCGCGTCTAACCAGTACTCTCCACCGAGAGTTCCCTCGCGCAACACTGCCCCGTCCATCCGGAACAGATGGAAGTCGAAACCAAAGACCGACATCGTAGAGAGCTCGAGGAAGCAACGGACGCCGCTGCTGGTGATGGTGATGGCGGCTCAGAATCCACGACCAAGTCGCCACCTCCACCCTCCGTTACGGCCGCGGCAGAACCGGCGGCGAAGACCACGGGGGGCGGGGGTAGCGAGGTAGATGGGGTCGCGGACGGAGTTGGAGCCATGTCGGTGTCGATGTCGGCAGAGGACCGTGAGAAGGAGAAGCGGAATCAGAAGAGGGCCAAGTCTCAGCGCAAGCGCGAAAAGCAACGAGAAAAGGTAGGAGAGAGAGAAAGAGTGAAATGAGCGGACTGTATCGATCGTGAGTAGAAGAAAAAGTTTCTCCGCCCCGAGCGCAAGGATGATGTACCGTATATGACACAAGACAACACACCCCCTGGACCGATTTTCAAAGCTCGATTTTTCAACAGCAGCAACAGTCTCAGGACCGAAAACGGTGGCGTTGAAGCCGTCTGGTTGAGAGCTCTTTGACAACGTATCCTTTCTTCTATGCATCCTTTTCGTCGTGGAGTAATCGAGCTTTGAAAATCGGTCCGGGGGGTGTATTATCTTGTGTCATATACGGTAGCCTGGGCCGGCGAAAACCCGTCCCGGCGTTGTAGGGATGCGACACCTATGGCCTAACGACTACGGCATGCGGTCGCATGAGTAACCCCCCTCCCTCCCTCCCCCCCCCCGCGATGAACCAGAAGGCAATATGCGTGGAAACCGCAACCCTCACCTCCCAAGTGAACCCCCTCCCCGCGAATGCTGGCAGGAGGCCGAGAGAGAGCAGCGCATAGCGAAGGAGAAGGAGGAGGGGGGGGCGGACCCACGCATCGTGGAGATGGATGTTCTGAAGTCGCAGGTCGCGCCGCGAGGTATGTATGCAAGACGAGATGACCTCCCCGGCGTTTCTAAGACAAGGCGTCAGCGTGCTCATGTTATTTTTTTTCCTTCGTTGAATATGCACCGACCGCGCTAAGCGGCCGACCAATAAAAATACTTCAGTCTGATAGGCGGGATGACAACGCTCGTATGCGTTTCTTGAATATATGCGTCGAGCGCACCAACCGGCCGACCACACTTTGCATACATTCGTGCTGATCCGGCGGCTATTGTCCCGCCTTGTCTCATGCGAAACGCTCGTCAGGGTTCCGCGTGAGCGAGATAAAGGCGGACGGGCACTGCCTGTACCGAGCGGTGGCGGAACAGCTCTCCTTGACGGGGAGAAGGCCGGGGCTAACGGAGGAGTCCTACCCGCTCATGAGGCAGGAGGCCGCAAGGTACGCTCCCGATTAATTTTGTGGCGACGCTTGGTTATTGGTGGTCGTCTATGATACGTGCAGTCGGCTTGCGGGGGTTGGTGTGTGTGGTATGTGTGGTGTTTCCAGTTGAAGAACTGGTGTCTGGTGCCCTTTCTGTTGTTCGTCTTGGATGATTAGTGGTGGGAGTAGGTGACACGAAAAATAGCAACGGTAGAAAGCGGCTACATAGTATAGACACGTCGGGGAGGTGTGGCGTCGAGCTTCGGGGCGGACGGACGGGCGTCGGCCTCTGTTGTAGCGGTTGAGATTATTATCGGAGGGCACGACCACCCTGCCCCCCCCCCTTCCCATGAAACCCTGTGTGGGGAGGGGCCGTGCTTTCAAACCCCTGTGTTCGCAGAATTTTGCGAAGAGGCGCCCTCCCTTGTCCTTTGTACCGCAAGTCCTCCTCTGCACGTTAGCGATAGAGAAAAGAAACACCACCCGATCCGCGTACCAAGCCCCTAACTACGCGCCCACATCGCGCCTATCCCCCATCCATCCCACCCCCCAGTCACGCCCTTACGCCGTTTTGACCCTGCCCATGTGGCGATGATAGCCGGAACCTTCTCTTTCTTGGTTTTCGACCCTTGTCGCAGAGAACTGCGGTCCTCTCCTAGCGAGTACCTTCCATTCCTGGACGGTCTGGAAGCGGGGGAGGAGTTCGACAAGTACTGCGTGAAGGTAGAAGGGAGTGCCGAGTGGGGCGGCCAGGTGGAGCTCCAGGTATTTGCTGTTGTTTCGTGTTTTTTTGTCAGGTTTTGTGTTCCTCCAGGTACCACTCACATGCAGAGATAGATAGACACGAACTAGATATGCTTACAGCTCACTGCGTGTGTTTGTAGCACCAATTCACGTGTGCTGACTCACTTACATGTCGTCGTGGCTCGTGGTATGTATTGTTTTGCACTCCTGATCCATTCCACGTTTCACTTGGGTTCTACTGCCATGCATGTGTGGAGGTCAGGATATGGCGATTCAGGAAGCGCAGACACACGTACATTAAGTGTAGGATCTGAGGGATCTGCGATATTGACTTACTGCTCTCCCCCAGGGTTCATGACTCTTCCGATTTCCAACGGCTGCGAATGGTTGATGAAGTTTCAGGAGAATGGGAAAATAAGTCCACGAAGTCTCGCCCACTCTCTGCACCACCCTACTGTAGATTAAATGAGTTCGCTTGGTCACGCTTGGCATTCCTTGCCACATGGCACCAAAGGAATAGCCAGCCTCCGGTGGCAGGTAATAGCCACCACAAACCGGCTCTCCGCTCACCCAGAGTAGAGGGCTCCATACATTTGCTTTTTTCTGTTGTGGCTTCTAATCATCTTTTCGCCACCTATTTTTGGTTCTCTCCCCCCCCTTTCCCCCCGGTGTTTGCCATCGGGGTTGGGTTTTCGTCGCTTGGCAACGACGTTGTAAAACAAGCTGCCCCCCCCGGTGTTTGTGTTTGCCATCGGGGTTGGGTTTTCGTTGCATGGCAACGACGTTGTAAAACAAGCCAATTCACTTCGTGAACTCGGCAACCAGGTCACCGTTTTTTTTTTTTTTCCTCTGTTTTTTTTTGGCGGTAACCATAATGGTGGTCGAGTAGATCATGTTGTGCGGGGTGGAGAACCCTCACTCCGCGCAACGGGGATGATCGCACCACGTTGTGTTAAAATGGTCAAGCACCCTCGAGGCAGTTACGCAGTGCTTTTAACTGTCTCTGGACGTGAAAGCACCAGAAAATATATTAGTCATACGCAGCTGTCGTCCGTATGCAAGGACGTAAGCAAAAGATGCCGAACACCCTTAGCATGATGAAGCGCACCCTTCATGCGACTCGCCGAATACCTCACGGCGCTTCGCGCTTGGTGATGTGAGAGCCTGGTCCGGTGAGAACCCGGCGTGCTCCGTCCCGGCTTTGTAGGGATGCGAGGTCAATGGTCTAACGACTACGGCATGCACGACTATGAGTACCCCCCCGCCCCCCCCCAGCTCGCAACAGCATGTCGGAGCCGACGGTGTCACACAGATAACTTCTCTCCCCCCGACCCCCTCCCGCCGCCGCCTATCCTCAGTGGTGGATGTCGTGGAGATGTTTCCTTTATTTTTGTGAGAAGAGTCCAGAAGTTCTCGTTGTCTTTGAAACTATTTCATGTCGATTTTCAACAGCCGTCCGTTTTTTGGGTCTCGAGGACGCCTTCGTCTGAAAGAACCACTTTTTCCTTAGCCCCGTCCCACCTCCGATTTTTTCGTTTTTGTGGCGGGAGGTCTCGCTCCGGACAGCCCTGGCATCTTCTTTTTGCACAGCAAAAACACAAGGTTAATCTCAGCCTATGCATATGATAAGGACAGCAGAACAAGATTTATCTTTATCTGTAGACATGCCGAAAGGTCTAGGCTGGCGCCAAAAAATGGGACGAAACCTCACACACATCCATGGGCAGGACGAGTCCGGGATGAACACACTTGCGATAGATTCATAACAGTATTACAATAGTATGATAGTGTTCATTGTCTACCTTGGTGTCTACTGATGAATGATGAACCTCGACCGACATAATATATACTTTTCACTGAAAAATAAATTTCCTGCTGCTACCTTCCAGGCCTTGTGCAGTGCTTTGCGAGCTCCCATGGAAGTCTTCTCGGCGATGTCCCCGCCGCTGCTGCTGGGACAGGAGTACGACGGGCCGCCTCTGCTTCTCACGTACCATGAACACTACTATGCCCTCGGCTCCCACTACAACTCTGTGGTGCCCGCACCGTGATCTCCCCTTAGCTCGCCGTTGGTTTACAGGAGACAGGCCTAAGCCCATTTGGTCCTTCTGTTGAGGGAAGAATGCCAGAAGAATGCTGTGACCCTTGTTGAGATGGCGGGTGTGGCCCTCGTGAGGCCGGCTTGGCCCGAGGCTGAGAGGCCCACTGGATTTTGTTGTTTGGCCCTTGGTGTGGAGATAGATGTTCTTCGTGACGGGCACGCTCGCCCTTGCGTACGTCTGGCGAGGACGAATCCCTCTAGATCAGCTGCGGAGCATGCTAGGATTGATGCCTGTTTGGTGCTCTTTTTAGCGTGGCTCGTTGCCTGTGAAGCGTTCGAGCTGGTCTGGTTGAGGCTCTTGGAGACCGTGGCGATAACTTGATGCTCACTACTTTTCCTCTTGCCAATACAGTCGTGCCCGCTTCAGGAAACGATGCTTTTCAGAAGCGCGTTGCCCCACAGAGTACAAGAGCATTAGGCGCGGGGGGGGGTGTACTCATGGTCGTGCATGCCGTAGTCGTTAGACCATTGACCTCGCATCCCTACAAAGCCGGGACGGAGCACGCCGGGTTCTCACCGGACCAGGCTCTCACATCACCAAGCGCGAAGCGCCGTGAGATATTCGGCGAGTCGCATGAAGGGTGCGCTGCATCCTGCTAAAGGTGTTCGGCATCTTTTGCTTACGTCCTTGCGTACGGATGACAGCTGCGTATGACTTAATTTATTTTCTGGTGCTTTCACGTCCAGAGACAGTTGTAAGCACTGTGTAACTGCCTCGAGGGTGCTTGACCATTTTAACACAACGTGGTGCGATCATCCCCGTTGCGCGGAGTGAGGGTTCTCCACCCCGCACAACATGATCTACTCGACCACCATTATGGTTACCGCCAAAAAAAGAACAGAGGTAACAAAAAAACGGTAACCTGGTTGCCGAGTTCACGAAGTGAATTGGCTTGTTTTACAACGTCGTTGCCAAACGAACACCAACCCCGATGGCAAACACCGGGGGAGGCGGCTTGTTTTACAACGTCGTTGCCAAACGAACACCAACCCCGATGGCAAACACCGGGGGAGGCGGCTTGTTTTACAACGTCGTTGCCAAACGAACACCAACCCCGATGGCAAACACCGGGGGAGGCGGCTTGTTTTACAACGTCGTTGCCAAACGAACACCAACCCCGATGGCAAACACCGGGGGAGGCGGCTTGTTTTACAACGTCGTTGCCAAACGAACACCAACCCCGATGGCAAACACCGGGGAAGGTGGTTGTGGGGGATAGGTTCTATGGGCTTCTCCACTTTCAGAAAAATCCTTGAAACGGGGACGGCAACCAGGTCGAACTGTAGCAACCCTCTCCCGTTGTGCTATGCGAAGAAAACAGTCATCTTGAACTCTGAGAGGGAACAAGATGTTGCATGTATCATAGTCTGGACTATTTACATCGTTGCCTCGCGGATGCATCACGCGTTACCACAGCTAGCCCCGTCTGCTGTAACAACAACAACACGCCTGCGCATCGTAGGGACAGCTTGGTCCACTAGAAAATGACGCAACAACAGTTTTCCGCCCACGACCCGACAAGAAACGAAAATCAAATCTGTGACAGCAATTTTGTCAATATCCCCATTAAATTGCAGGAACTCGGCAGGTAACACCCACCACAGCATGAACGGAACCCCTCTCCTATGCGTACACATGACAATAAGGTAACTCGTTAAGACCGGGATACGGTCCCTACACCCACCCATTATGTACGGACCCCTCTCCTACACACACAAGTTGATAGAAAAACTCGTCGGACCACTCCCCGCTTCCGACACGAGCGAAGCCTATCGTCCTTTTCTTACTACGACATGGAGGGCTCATCACAGAACAGACAACACCCCCACGTGACACCCCCAAGCAGGCTACACGAACGATGGCATTGCAGTGCGGGCACGCGTACGCGCCCCAGGGAAAAAACGAGCCCTGACCTCAACCGCACAGCAGACCACCCTCAAGGGACCTGCTTGCCTGTCAACTACTACAGTAGTAGTACATGCGTTCTCGCCAGTATACTTTTATGGGCGAGAACAGCTGCATTGAAACGCACGCCATTGAAGGGGGGGGGGGCGCAGGTGGGATACAAGAAAAACGCCCCCCCTATCCCCGGCGAGACGGACGGCAAGCTATCATATCAAGCAAGGCTGCATGCCAGCCCACACCTCGAGACGATCTTTACAGCGGTGCGGGCCCCCAAGTTCGCGGGTGTGTGGACAGACAGACGTATGTGTGTGTGTGTTATTCGACCGAATCATTCCGTGCAAAACATAAATAAATAATCTGGAAGTAAAAAAAAAATAAAAGAAGCACCCACCACAAACGTACATCTTACGCACGCCCAACCCGTACATGGACTCTTGGTCGTCACCCCACTCATCAACACTCATCACCACCCATCAACTGATCGAAAGGAAGGAATCCCGACCACGCTGTTGCTGCACCTAGGACATGAAGGCATTCTTGGACGATGTCACCGTCTGGCAAAGAAAAAAATGAGAAAGAGAAACGATTCCTTCTGGCAAAGGGCAGCAGGGGGG